>OY744525.1:81986539-82006539 GCA_963556195.1 Sepiola atlantica | reverse complement strand
AATCGTTAATAAAATTCGCAATCCTGTGGCCACCGACCATATTTGGTACAAATAAACTTCAGTTCATACACCAAAATTCAGCCATGAATGTCGAACAGTCTTTGTGCTATCGCCGTTCAAGGATATGCTCCAATATACACCTCTGAATACAACACACAAAATTGTCAATAACTCTGATACATTCCTCTTTTGGAACTGAATAAATGTCTGTTGCCCTTAGGTTTCAAGTTTCAGATTGCATAGTCACCAATTGATTTTGTCTTTTCTTGGCGTGTCCAAGGAACTTTTAAAACTACTCTTTGAAATAACACAGCGATTAGTTAGGGTTAGAAAAGAATGATATCATTTCTATGGCACTGGTACACCAGTAATCGTATGGTGGACCGTAAACAGTCACGAAAGGCATGGAAAAAACTAAAAGACATTGAAGTCAAAGGAAGGATGGAAACTTTATAAACTATGATACTGGTTGAAATCACTGACAAAAGCCTTTGAAAGCAGAAACCAACTCACATAACGAGGTTACACTGTAATTTAGCTTCTTCTTATTTCTCTTTCGCATTAATCCCGAGGTATGGCGGGGTCCGCCATGATCGATTTTTGTCTCCACTTGGTACGATCACGGGCTTGGTCCTGGTGAGGGCCAGTTTTACAAAAATTATTGTGCAGGTGTCTGGCCATCTCACCATCTGTCTTGCTCCTGGTCGTTTCCCGACGACTTCTAATGTAAAAGCAAGTTTCGCGTCGGTCCTCCGTACGTCCATGTCCAAACTATCTGAGCTGCCGTTCTCTCAACTTGTCCTCGATCGGTACGATGCCGTAGCACATTTGGATGTCATTATCAACCGGATGTCGTATAAAAGACACAAAAGAAATTTTTTTTATATAAATCAAATGTTGATGACAATACATTGTTTACTTTAGATAAATATGTATTAGTTTTTAATGCAGCCCAGGGCTTTACCCACAGGCTAATGGTGAGGTCTATAACAAAAACCTCCGGAGGACCTGTACCCCATGGCCACGACACACATAATTTACCAGTGTGCAAACATGCTCTCGTCTCCGAAAAGATAGGTCCCTGCTAGGGGTTAACTAGCACATCCAGTGATGCGCCTGACTAGTATCTGGTGACCATAACCATTACGTCTGATTGGCAACCTACAGTTTGAACTTTTCCTCTGGGAACTCTAGCAACAGATAGAACGACGCATCAGTCAGAGTATCGTATCATGTCGTATCATCGTGGATAAGTCTGACACTGTAATTTAGCGATATATATATATATATATATATATATATATATATATATATATATATATATATATATATATATATATATCCCAGGACGGGTAAAATTAATTCCCCGAATAGAACAATTTTGCACCACTTCTATGTCCCCTTACGAAGACTAAAATAAAAATGTAATGATACTAAACCTACTATCTAGAATCCTTATTCCAATTTGTATCAAAATCAATTACCTGCGTTTTATTCTCGAAAATGTCTAAAACTTAAGGGTTCTTGAGAAGAAATTGAAATTCAGGGAATCTTACTTAATTGGTGTCTAATGAATAGCTATTAAATTCAATGAAAATCTGAACGAATTTCAATTTTTAAATGGGAGGTTGTGCCCATATTATGACATTTAAAACATTTTTAAAATGTACCAAAAACCTGAAAATTGGGGACTATTTATTAATTGACTAACAGGAAGACCCGACGTTACTCGGGATTGAATGAGGATCACTACTGTGTACTTTTCACTATGCTCATAACACCATATTACTTTCTTTGCTTTTCCTGGCCCCCTCCTCTCGTTTCGCCGCATGATAGAGTCGGAAAAAGCTGAAATGTAGGAAGACTCTTAGAATTATTGTCTTGTATATATGGTTTGAATTTAATTAAAATCGGATATACGTATTTGAAGTTTTAAGGGAGTTCTGTCCCCATGGGTCACTTAGAGGTTGGGTCACGTAGATATTCAGCACATAGAGAGTAACGTAGAGGTTAGGAACCACTTAGCTAATTTTCTTCGTAGAATTTTATTCATATGATATAAATTTCATCAAAGTAGGATATATTTGAAGTTATGAAGGAGGTTTGGTCCCTATAGCTCACTAAGGTTAGGAGGGCACTTAGAAATTCGGGACCGCTTCCATTGTCTTCCACAGAAAATGTTATGCATATTATTTAAATTTAATAAAAATAGAATATATTTGAGGTTTTACAGAAATTTGGCCCATGATAGCTAGTTTAGGGTGCACTTGGAGATCCTAGAACACTTCCCCATTGAATTTTACATAAGAATACACTTTTAGATTTTATGTAGATTCTCTAAGCTTTCTTGCTATAAAGAACACACAAACATCACACGTATACAAAGACATTGAGTTATATACATAGAGAGAGAACATGACTAATACTTTAGTATCTGAATTTTCTCGAAGGGCTTCCGTCTTCGTTTTCCCTCTTTGCATGAAACTAAATTAAACCAAATATAGCCCACATTACGACCTTTATGTTTAGCAGGTATGCTTCAAAATACATAATGATCGGTTAATTAATTTAGGAATGAATCTTGTACTTATAAATATATAAGCATATTCACATATCTAACTTTATACATATATATGTTGAAGTATTTTAATATAACTGTTTTCATCTTTTATGTTTCTATTCTGTAAACTAACTATCAACGATGAATTATTGCTAAAATTTAAAATGTCTTTAATTTCATTTAAAACATTGTTTACGAAATGACGTTGCATTTTTTTTATTTCACAGAAGAGAAATATTTTTTGTTTGTAATTGTTGCTAATATGAGGTCGCGTTTTGGAAGTTTACTAACGTGAAACTGATTTCCTTCCTCTTCTCTTCATACTCTCCGTCCTTATCCATTCTTCTTTTATATATTGATAATATACTAACGAATCAGCACTTACCAAGGCCAAAAGCTACTCGAGGATAATGACTAATTAGATTGTCAGTTTGATGACGAACAATAGTATGAGAGGATTGAGAACGATGGGTGAGGTGGGCAGAATTTGATTACTTCGACATGTATTGCTGACATTTAACTTGAAAATGATAATGTTGTAGCCAGCTGGGAAGCCAGCTGTGTTCTACAGATGGTATCCTCTTGGAATGAAACTCTGTTCATGGAAATTTTATTTGCTTTTAAGCAAGTGAAGCTCTTTGCAGTGGTTGTAACTAAAGGATTATTTTACATAGGGAACCAGAGGTTGGAGCCCAGTCGAGCACCTACCATGAAAATAACGATAGAGTAGAAAAAGACTAGCAACGTGTTTTCTTTAAGAAAGGAGCGGTAGAGAAGAGAAGAATCTCTTCATCCTTCCTCGTCCTCCCATTTCCTCTTATTAATACCCAGACATAACAAACATACTCATAACTAAGGAACTAACTAAGGTTTTGACAAAAAAAAAGTGAAAGGGGGTAGGGTTAGGGTTAGAGTTAGAGTTACGTATACATACAAAAAGTGAAAGGGGGTAATTTCTTAAGTTTGTAGTTATAATCATTTCTCATCTGGAGTAAACGTGGGTCTAAAGTCAGTGAAAGCGAATTTTGTCTTTTAAGCTATTGCGCAATGGCGCGAGGTGTTGATGGAAAAAGAATATATATATATATATTAAACGTCATGTTTTTATTATTTTTTTCCTTTTTCATGGGACAAACTCGTTGGCAGTCGGACATGATATATATTGAGAATTCTTTAAAAAAATAATCTAATCTAATAATGCGCGTTATGTCTTTGCTTCAATGTAGATGTGTAAATATCCATTCGGCTGGGTAGAAATTTGAGAATTGTTTTAATGTAAATAAGGCGACAACTGTTTTTCTAAGTGATTAAATAAGTTGTTTGGAACCAGAATTTGTATAAGAGACGGGAGTTTGGTTTGGTTTCAAAATGTTTACATATTCACAAAACATACGTTTTTGTATAAGTGGAATACACTCTCAGCATCTAAATATGTGTAATTCGTAAATAGTAATGTGTGTTCATGTTGCTTTGTGTATCTGAATGTTCGCTCACCAAGCGACGCCATACACAACATCAGCAGCAGTTTACTTTGGAGAGTTTGTAAACAAGAAAATAACTCTGTTCTGAGTGACATTAATTATAAAAAGTTGTAAGATAAGAAGCAATGAAACAGGCATAGCGTCATTTTTTACCTCACAAGAAGACTAGATATATATATATATATATATATATATATATATATATATATATATATATATATATATATATATATATATATATATATATATTAGATCACCCGACGTCTAGTCTAGCCTCTCTTCTCCATTCGTTATCTTCTCGTTATCTGCGCATGGGCATCTCTTGTTTTTAGAGACGACCCGCTGGGTCCTCTTGACCAAACGATGCATAGCTCGTCAAGTCTATGTATAAAGTGTCCAAAAGCTACCATTCATCCTTTTCATGCGTTCTTCACCATCCCTGTCGCCCTGCCTGTCTGTCTTATCTTCTCCTCTCTCTTTTCCCTTTTCTTATCCCCCCCTTACTTCCTTACCCTCTCTTTTCCCCTATTCCTACTACTTATCAATCGCCCTTGGCAACCAGGCTTTTTTACCCCGCCTAATAAACCGGTATCGTCCGGGCCTTCGGGTCTGGATTTACGCCGGTCTATTGGTTGTCTGTCCTGTGCAGTTCTAGGAGGTGCACCCTCCCAGGCTGTGCCCCCACCCCCCTCTTTAGGGAGGAGTAAGTTTATTGCTTACTGTCTGAGGCGCCCCTACCGGGGAATGCCGACGGGGCTGCCCATGCAATTTTTAAACAGCCAGGGTGCTCAAATTCTCGAGCGCTGGTTTTTTCCCGACCTTGTGTCACATCTTACCTTGTGGGAGGAAGATAAATAGAATCAATCGCCCTTTAATTACGTCATAACCTCGTAAAGAATCTCTTCCTCCCTCTCTGTTTTAATGGATGTTGTTATCCTTTTGTGAAGTTATCTATTGTGCACAGATACACATCAAGTATCTATTCCCCATTCTTTTAGTTTTAACAGATGACGTCATTCTTTTGTGGTGTCATTTACTGTGCACGCATACAAAGCCGGAAAATGTAGACGGATTTGTCTTGAGTAACATCGGTAAATCCGCTTTCAACAAATTTATCGATAACTTTAAACAAAGCAAAAAATAGTCAAAATAGATTGAGGTTGAGGGTATTTAATTCTTCCATTTGCTCTGACCGACAGCTGGTATTTTCCTGGCTGCGCAGAGGCCACAGAACAGTAAAGGAACAAAAATCAATATGGAGTTTATCAGATGCATCTTTTTCGGGACTGTTTCGAGGGTACCGAGACGAAATGCGTTAATAAGTGGATTGAAGAATCGGTTTTGCACGATGCAAAAACAGAACGGCCGACGCAAAATAGAGAACTTTCAAAACTGGAGCGACCAAGTGGTATTTGATTATCGATAGATTTTAATGGTTTATTGATATTCAGCGGCAGGTGTAGAACGATGCTGGTTGGTGCCATCTTGCTTGGGTGGGGTACAAACGACAGCTGGGTGGGATTGGGCTGGATGTAACCAAGACGTGTGTAACGATGTTAGCTGGCGCCATCTCGTTTGTGAGTCTGACGACTTCGGTCGTTGGGTGTGGGAAGTCTGGCTGCAAAACTCGCCGTGAATTTCCGGATAGACAGACCCCCCCCCCCGCTCCACCGATCATTGTTGAATTACAGTTGATCTAACTGATGCCATATGACGAGGGTACATTCTCTTACATGTATTATATTTCCGTATTTATGTGCCCGCCCCCCCCCCTACGAGGATTAAAACTGTAGCCCACTGTGTCTTAAGTCGTTATGGCCATTTTTTTCTGTGGGCGCCCGAATGAACAGCTCACCAGATCACTGTGGAGATATCCAGCTCCCTTACAAGAGGCATTCTAAATAAAATAGATATAAAATTTGCCCCAGTCTAGAAGGATTTTTAACCTCTGACTGATGACAGAACAAGTCCTACACTTCGATCCTAGCTCGACAATAGGGATTGTCTCCCATGTGGATTGTGGTAAACTGAAAACGGAATTTATTACTTTTTTTTTTTTCGACAATGGTTTGTTGCCATTCTTTCATAGAAGTCATATTTGAGGAAGGTGCGACTGAATATTATCTTATGGACAGATTCTCTCACTTGTACTGGGAATATTTGCAACACCTCTTGAGTTATCATGCGCCTCTTTGCTATTTCTCCGAGCCTGTTATTTTAGGTGTACAGTCTCGTCTTTGAGGGTTAGCAGTTGTAATCTCTTAACCATTTTCGGATGATGGTTTTAATAGAGATCTGCGAGATGTTCAAAACTATGACTAGTCTTTTACTGCCTAAGCTGGTTTTATATTTCACCACAACTTGTCTGGTGAGCTGTTCGAGTTTGTATGACGCTGTTTGTTTGATAATATTCTCTGACTCCTTCGCAGAACAGGTGTCTTTAACTAGAGCATACATGATCAAGTATTGCAATTTATTTTCCATTTCTTTCTAATTATTTGCATTTTATTTACTTTCAGAGATACGATGGTCCTCTTGGTCGTTTCTCTTATGTATGCTGTCTTTGTCTTACGTTTTCGATATTTTTAGAGAGCGCGACTGATAGGTTTCTTATGGGCAGATTCTCCTATCTGAGCCGTGAATATTTACAACGCCATATCAACACATCTTTGTCATTTCTTTGGGACTGTTAGTTTAGGTTACAGTCTAATCTGGGTGTGTTAGCAGTTGTCATCTCCTATCCATTTTCGGATGATCGATATGATAGTGATGTGTGAGATGTTCAAAACTTTGAATAATCTTTAATAACCTTACTCTGTTTTATACTTATGTATCATTTTTATCCCTGGCCTCTCTGATGAGTTCCCGAGTCTTCATGATGCTCTTTGGTCAATAATGTTCTAAAAAAAATACGTCTAGGTCCTCCAGAGAACATTATGTATTTAACTGGTGTGCTTCTCGGCCATTTTGGCCAAGATATAGACCCGCACCGTTTTGGCCCTCGGGTCTTGATTCCGCCGGTCTATGGGTTTGTTCTGTGCAGTTCTAGGAGGTCCACCTTCCCAGGCTTTGATTCCCCTCTTTGGGGTGGAGTAAGTTTATCGCTTACTGCCTGAGGCGCCCCTACCGGGAATGCCGACGGTGTTGCCCAGGCATTTTTTGTAGGCCAGAGTGCTCACCTTCTCGGGCGCTGGCTTTTCAAATCCCACTTTCCCGACCTTGTGTCACATCTTACCGCTGTGGGAGTAAGATAAATAGCAACTGGTGTGTGCAAAAACAAATATTGTAACAATTTTTCTATTCGTTCCTTTGCTCAGTTGGAATCTATTTACTAATGATGTGAATACTGAAGGCAATTAGTTGCATTTAATTTTACTTTGGGGATTTCACGACAAATCGGGTCAATACATTCTCGTAAATAATAATGAAAACCATTTAATCTCCGCCCATGTTAAAAACGATTTACTGTTCTAGGTCGATCGATTACATAAAGCCCCAATTAAGTTCTTTTAAACATTGTTGTAAAATGATACAACGTGAAAAAATGCAAACCGGGTGAATACTTATACAAGGCACTGTACATATATGCGCTCAATGATCTAAACCAGTCTTGTTCACTCGTTCATTTTCACACTTTTTCTCTTTGTCATTCCTCTCGCTTCTGGCTTCGTCTCGACACTCGCTGTTTTTTTCTGTCCATATTTACAGATGCGTCATTTATTTAAACATATGTAGATGTTGCATATCAACGGACGGAGGGGAAGAAGAGCAAGTCTCGTGCGAATGTGACGTCGCGAACGAGAGGTAGTAGTATTTTTTTCCTCGACTGTCTTTGACGAGAGCAGACGTGTCGCAAATCCCACGATGCACGCCTTGTTTCTGCAACCTACTTTGGGGGAGCTTGGGGTGAATTTTTGATGGGCATTTGGCATCACAGTTCACGAAATTCTCTGACCAGAGATATAAAAATAAAACTATGGAACCGTAAAGTGTTGCTATTTTGTTGCTATGATCTTTTCTGTGGGAAAGCACATGGTGGCAAATTAAATATGGCGTCGGACGACCACAGCAAGTGGCGGAGAGAAGTATGCAACACACACAGGTGACGCCTATATCCTCATTGTCACTGTCTTTTGATACTGGCAATTTTTTTAAATATTAATTGACAGCGTTCCAGGGTCTTCATGTTGATATACTTTTAAAGTTGAGTATAATTTAAGAGAAAAATGATAGGTTCTTTGGGCAATCCATAACCGTAATAGTCTGATATTCATAAATAAATGCTTGTATATATTTTTATTGCTTTATTTAGTGTTTTATTATTTTGGAAAAATGTTTTGTTCTCTACTTTTTTGTAAGATAGTCCATTAAAGATACGCTCCCGGAAATATATATATATATATATATATATATATATATATATATATATATATATATATATATATATATATATATACCCAGTTTCGCGTAATGAGTTAAAAGCTTTTGAATAAATGTTGTAACATTTACTTCTAGACAAAAAAAAAGATAGAAAATGAAAACAGAAAAGCAATAAATAGAAATCTCTTTTTCATATCGAGAAACCAAGAGAAATTAATCGACGATTGTGTTCATAAAAAAATACATTTTTCTTCTGTTCGGTATCTATATAATATTACCATTGTTTGTGCGTACGTTCTCACCTTCCACGTTCGTTTTATGAAATGAGATCGTCTGATTGTTAAAGATTCAAAAACGGAAGTAATTACAAACTATCTGGTGCCGCTGTTTGGTAAAAAAAAAAAGGATTTTACACATTTCAAAATAAATTGTTCCAAAACCGAATAAGATAACATAAATAGAATTTAGAATTCTGTCATCTACGTCGACTTAAAGGTAACATTCCTTTTAAATATTCAAAGGATATTTAGCTGACAAGTATTTTACGGTAAGTAACCGCGTAATTTCCATGGGATCCAGCGCTGTTTTTATTTTAATCATTTTTTTATTTTCTTTCATGTTAGCCCATTTCTGCGTCTTTGATCGAACAGGAACATATGTTGAATAATGTCACTATTTTTTACTATGCTTTCTATTTAGATTCACCGTTAGCCTCTCTCTCTCTCTCTATCTATCTCTCTCTCTCTCTCTCTCTATCTATCTATCTCTCTCTCTCTTGTGAAATATTTAAGGATATATTGTATAATAATACCCTTCTGATAGGTTATTGGGCCTTCTGACTATTAGGGGTACTGTGAAACTGCACTTAGGATTATGAAATCGATACTTTTGTGTGTATAATATCTACTATCTTTGTTCGGTCCTGTTCCGATACTGAGAAGTTGATATCTATCTATCTATCTATCTATCTCTCTATCTCTCTCTCTCTCTCTCTATATATATATATATATATATATATATATATATATATATATATAAAGATGGAACTACTATTCCAACGTAATGGAAAATGAAAAAAAGAAAATCAAAAATATTATTTATGTATTTATTAACGTTTCGTCTTGATTTCAAGACTTTCTCAGGGTGATTGATCTGAAGAAATAACACACAAGTACACATATTTAAAACAGTCGCAGTAGGACTATATATATATATATATATATATATATATATATATATATATATATATATATATAGGAGGCAATCATATAAAAAAGACACTTTTATATAGTTCAGATAGATTCGAATAGGAATCAGATTCCAAAATGTAATAATGAAGCTCAATAGAGCTTAGAATAAATAAAATATTAAATTCAAAATGGTACCATTCTATGATTTAATAACAATTTCGCAACAATTTATTTTCACATGTTTCTAGAGGAGTTGAAGGTAAACACAGGTAATCCAGGCTGCTTACTCCAAACAATATCATGAGAAAAGCGAACAAAAGTCACCTCCGAATATAATTTGGAGAAGATCACAGAAAAATGGCACATGAACGATCAAAGCAATCAAATCGTTATACCTAAAATGTTAGACACACAGACAACTGCCGAACACAAAAACAAAATCAGAACCAGCCAAGATAAAAAAAATCAGTAATATACAAAGGCCTGTCAAAGTGTAAAAGCCAAAAGATGTTTTTAAGTTAATAGTCCGTAAATCAAGGGAAACTTTGTTTAACCGGCTGGTGTGATCTATTTCCGGTTCAGAAATACAATTGGCAAGTTATATTTAGGAAAGACAATCAATTAAGTAAATAACATAGGTTTAAGGAATTTAAAGAAGTAATAATTTTTTAAAATATTTGTAGTGTAAGGGAGATAACTCCAAAATATATTTACTCTTGTAATACAGAAAAATATGTCTAAAGAATAATATATATATATATATATATATATATATATATATATATATATATATATATGGATAGTTATTTTGAAAAGAATAATAAATAGATTATTAAATTAGTTACTACCATTGAAGGTGTAATTAATGTAAACACATTTACTGTATGATTAAATATAATTAAATGGAATAATTTACAGTCAAAGTTAATTGTAATAATATGGGAGTCAAGAATTAAAAATATTCAATATTGAATCACATGATATATTTGTAATTTCTATTTGATATAAGTTAAAACTTTAATAAATAAAAAGTAATGGGTCATTATATAATTATTACATTATAAGATGCATGGCCGACCGTCCTTCATATAATCTTAGGGTAAGCTTATATAAATATGTATGTTTATTTGAAACAGCACCAGCAGCCGTAACTGCTGCCGATGATGATGACGATGACGGCGGCGGCGAGCGAGTCGAATTTTTACCCAGATCCCCCGAAGATCGTGCCTCAGGATTGTCTTGTCTGCATAAAGTCCTCCTTGTTGCGATTTGTTATACATGCAATGCCCAGCGGTTGTATACGAAGTCGGGGAAGGTTTGGCCCAGAACACAAAAAGAAATGGCGGTTGGGCATGCACAAAAAAAGCGTTGTTATTCTCATTTCATGGATTTGGAGATTGCGCGCCTGACACGTCCTTGCTTGCCACACGCAGGGGCAGAGACTGCGAGAGGAAAACACATTCTGATGTTGGCTCCACCTGGGTTTTCTTTAGAGCCATGTTAGTCGGGTAGTCATGGTACTACCACGGTTCTACCACCTTCATCACGGTTAAGAAGGGTTGGACATTATTGAAGGGGGGAAGATCTACCAATGTAAAGGATAGGAAATTGTATATTTAATAATATATATTAATATATAGATAACATATACTGACCCAACGGGTCACAGCTGGTATAGTATTCAAATATACATATATACTATATATTATATACACCTATATTTTGTTTTCCATTTTTTATGTTCTCCTTTCGCTTAATGTAACTTATATATTTTTCTCATATCCTCATTATATTTCCGCCATCCTTTCTATTTTTTCGTCCCTAAAATATCCCAAAGCAATTATTCATCAACACCTGCTGTGAACAAAAGATATAAAAACAGAAGCAAATAATCCTGAAAGAACACAAAAACATCTCGAATCTATTTGGCCACCGAAAAAATGTCTAAAAATATATTCTCCTTTTTTTACTTATGTATGTGCTTCTCTTTCATAAGCTTTTTTTACCTACACCGTTTTTTTTTGTTATATCTATTTTTAAAAATCGTTCACATTTTACCAATTATTATTTATTCCTATTATACTGGGTTTTTTTTTATTAAACATTTATGAATGTTTTATGTACATCTATAAATATTTGTGTTTTGAAATAAGTAATCTTAGAGGGTAATACCAAAGGCTCTGATTGGTCGGTAAGAAACAGCAATACATTAAGTTTTTTTAAAATGTCCAATCAAAATTCCGATCATAGACGAATAAACAGAGCACTGAGTTGGGGGGGGGGTTGTATTTATTTCCTTTTGATTTTTCTTTTTAGCCCAAAACTTGTCTGCACACGAAACATACGTGAATACTTCACTATAGAATGTACTTTGAACCGTACTTAAAACATTTTTTACGTATGCCATATCGCGTCATTGCTTGTTGCCAATGTTTAAAACGAGTTACGTACGTATTTTAGTTCTCTAAAATCTAATAATAAGTTGAAATGTTATACGCAACTTAATAATATATTCATATATCATGTAATAATAATAATTTATATCATATAACACATATTAAGCTTTATTTTACATGAAAAAATTAAAAATTTAATAAAAATTTCACTGTTGAAAGCTCTTAAATATCTTAAATCATTTTTGGTACATGAGTTTATAAAAGGTAACTCTGCAGCCGAATCGACTCGAAATATTCACTCAGCTAATCGAGAAAAATGGTCCAATGAAAGAACGTGCAGAAGATGGTTTACAAAATTTAGAAATGAAAATTTCGCCATTGAATATGAATACCGATCATGACGTCCTGAAATCATCCAACTGTTCATTATATAATCATACTTATATAAGATATACGAGAAGAATTAATTCCCCGAAAGGAACAGTTTTGCACCACTTTTATATCCCCTTACAAAGATTAAAATCAACAGTTAATGCTACTAAACCTTATTTCATATTAGAAAAAATGTCTAAAGCCTAAGGTTTAAACTTAAGCGGTTTTAAGAAGAAATTGAAATTCAGGGAATCTTGTCCGTTGACTATGGATCACATTAAATGCAAATCCGAAATATTTAAATTTAGAAATAGGATAGCCGTGTCTATATTATTCCTCCTAAAATCCCTTGAAAATCCTCCAAAGAAATTTGAGGAATATTTCTTAATTTATGCCGAATACATATTGTTACATTTTTACAACATTCGGAGATGTCGTAATTTTCACTAAGGGATTCTAACACCCTATTTGTCCCCTTTGCATGAAACTAAAACTGAATATATCCCACATTACCCACCCTTACGCATAGAAGCTGTTTTCCAAAATGCATGATTATCGGTTAATTAGTTTAGAAGTGAATTCTATACATGCAAATGTATAAACAAATACACATACCTAACTTTCTCTAAATAGATGTATGTATATGGACACAATTAACTTTAACTAGACTTGAAAAAGTTCTTAAGCTTGGAAATATGGGGGCTTCGTGAATTACTTGAAGGCAGCTGCAAATCGCGAGCCGAGATCTGCAGATAATCGGGAGGTAGCCACTAGGAGGCGTTTTGAATCACACTCAGTGCGGGTTAGGGGGTCGAATGAGCTTGAATATGTGGTAAATAGGGTAGGCAGAAGAAAAGAAAGTAACAAGGGATGCGAAAGACGGGTTTCAAGATGGTGGTTTGAATGGGTGGGGGTCGAACACCTTGCCCAAAGGGGTGTGAGGTAGTTTAGTGTTGTGCCCGGGACCAACGGTGTGAGTATATGCGTAAGTATGCGTGAGAGAGAAAGAGAGAGGGTGTGCGGAGAGAGTAAGATTGATTGATTGATTTGCAGATTGATCGACCAGTCATTCGATACAAGCCGGCGTTCAAATGAAAAACAAAACAAAAAAGAAATGGTTTACTCTTAAGACCTGCTATTGATATACGCAGGAGGTGAAAAGTAGGAATAATTCAACGTTGCTATTTGTTATAAGTAAGCGTGTGTGTGTGTGTGTGTGTGTGTGTGTGTGTGTGTGTGTGTAATTGGGTGTGGGGGTTACATTTAGTAAAAGAAACAACAAAACCCGGCGCCATTGGTTGATTTCCTTCCTCCACCTTCCACACACGGCTACGTAGTCTTTGCGTCTGAATTAATTTCTTCTCCCCCCCCCCCTCTCCCTACCCTCTTCCTACCTTTTAATGCCGTTGATGACGCTGCTCCAATGCGCTGAAATTAAATTGGGGAGTAATTATTATTGGCGCAGTCTCTAAACCTATTTCGAGACTATTATTCCTATTTACTAGCCTCCTCCCCACGAGGGCAAAGTTAGACACAAGGTCGGTTATTAATTTGGGGTAAATTCAGCTATCCAAAAAAAAAGGCATTCTTGATTGGGACAAAAAATAAAAATTGCGTCAGTTTGAAAGGATTTCTCCGAGGACAGAAAATACGAAGTGTAGTATCAGAACAGATACTACACTTTGCTTTTATCCAAAATACTATTGTTATATTTTTTATTTGTGATCCCTCTCTGACCATCTCCCATTTCGACTATCTTTCACAAAACATTCAACAGATCAGTCATACTATTAATACAATATAAATATACTGATTAATTTCTCTTAAATATTTCTCTTAAATATTTCTTTTGATAGTCCCTCTTACTGTAACATAGCGTAGAGAAATTCTTCGATCCCCATGAATCTTTTGATGGTGATGTGGCAGCTGAATTTTTCATCTTTTCATCTTTTTTCTCCGTCATTGTAGACGTCTTTTTCCTCTTCGTTTTACTAAGATTTCTCGCAAATTTGATCAAAAACAGCACAAATTTCTTGGGGTTTGAACAATTTATGGATTTTATTTATTCTCGTCTGATTTCTTTGGGTCGATCTTGCAGCTCTGTAGATGTACTAATATCGAAACGCTGGTTAACTCGCGTAGGAAGAAAAAATATATAATTTATTTAATTTATTTTATATTTTTTTCTTCCCTTAATGACATCAATTAAAGCAACACCACATTGTGTATTGCCGGTTGTTGTAATTTCTTATTCAACGTACTTAATTTCCCTGATGATCTGCCAAGCAAGGACCTGCTTGGTAGTGAAACACGTGTAGGTAAAAAAACTCTTTAATTTGAAAAAAATAATTTTTGAATGAAAAAATCTTTTGTGGTGTTGAGTGGGCTCCTGAACGGAATGATTTGGTAAGCCTTCAAAAATTCACACACACACACACACACACACACACACATATATATATATATATATATATATATATATATATATATATAATACTGGAAGCTATCTACATAAAAACACAACAACCTAAAATTAACAACATCACATATGAAACCAGTGGTAACATTTTAAAATGCTTAACGTAATGCGATTTTGTTCTGTGATGCCATCCAGCGTTGCTGGAGTTAAATCGTCAACGACTTCCTGGAACAATGCGAAAAACGTTCTATGCACGTTTCTCCGCTGTCTTTTTAGAATTATCTTCTTTCTCCAGCTTTTTTATTAGTTTGCTTTTGACACCTGAGGATGATTCGACGAATAATCGAAAGCGTTCGTGAAACCTATGGAACATGTATTAATTTTTTTTAATTTTAATATAAAAAAGACCATCAGAAATTTTTTTTAAATAAAAAAAGGTATAAATCAACAGACTGTCATGTTTCTCTCAATGAAAACAAGTGAAGGTGTTAATTCAACATTTTATTGTGACTGCCGTTATTTACAAACGTGGTAACACGCTGAGTCAGCCCGGTCGGAAGTCGCCGGTGTTTGTGTGGCTGATGTCCCTTATGAACATACATCCGGTGGTCTTCCAGTCTGTGTGTATGTACATTACACAGACGAATCCTGTTATTTTTAACAATGTTTGCATAAATATATATATATATATATATATATATATATATATATATATATATATTTATATATATATGTGTGTGTGTGTGTGTTTCTGTGTGTGTGTATCAAGGTAAGGTTTTTCTGCCTATTCTACGACCTATAAATCCTTTTCAAATAACCAAACGCGTGTTTCTATGCCGTTAACCATATAAGTTTAATCAAACATTTTAAATCGGTCTTCTTTAACTAGTAGTATTATCCTTCAGCATTAAATAACCCCAAAAAGGGTTGATATGCCATTAAATTGAGAAAGAAAAAAAAACCTAACCAATGCACTACTAGGGGGGGGGGTTAATAAATAATACCGGGGATGGGGAGAAAGAAAAGCCGGTCTATGTGTTTTCGTTCACTTATTTATTTTTCTTTGAAAAAATACTTGCCGTGTGTGTGTGTTCCTGTTCAGATAAGAATATTTGACTGGAAGCAAATGTCTTCGTTTTAAATCCACGTGGTCGTCGTCGTCGTCGTCGTCGTCGTGTTCTTGCGGTTTATTAACTAAAACTCACGATCGAAAAGAAGTCTATTTTTTTATCTTTTTCATTATTTAAAATCTTATTTTCTGCTTCGATATAAAATGAAGAGAAGTGTAAAGAATGAGAAACGTAATAGCTTAATGTCTCTCGGCGAAATGCGAATAAAAGTCTCGCGATAATAACGTTTCAGCTCGAGGCACTACGGTGTCTACAATTTAATACTCGAGCCCCGAAGACTCGAGCTTTGGTCGACTAAAACTTTCTAAAGATATTATTTTTTTTAAATATATTTTCGCGGAGAGAAAAAAAATCTTTCAAAAAAAAAAAAGAACCCAATGGCTGAAAAGAATTGGGCGTGATCGCATGAAACAGAAATGTCAGCATCTTTCGGCACTATAATATTGGAGAATGCGTCCAACTATAGCGACATGACATACCTATATGTATGTAATATCAAAATTCTTGCTTGTTTGCACATTGAATCTTTTAGATGGTGGGGGGAAGGGCGAATGAGACGCGGAAAGTTGAGCATAGAAATAGGAAGGAGATCATCGGAGGGGTATAATGGAGGGAATAGTCGCAGAATCAGCATAAGAGATGAAGAATAGGCGGAAGACGTTAATTAATAAATGACGTAAATAAAGAAGACGAGGAAAAAGAGAGAATGTGAGTGAGTAGATAACGTAAATAAATAAATGACATAAATAAAGAAGAAACGAAGATTAAATATAGACACTAATGCACCATTATTTTGTTTTAATCTTGCTAATTTCCGTTACATTAGAAGTAGATGGTTACTTTATTCTAGAACACTTTAACTGTACTTATCTATATATTTATCTTCACAGTCGGTTAAGATTTCATTATTAGTCGCCCTTAACTTTATAGGAGGTATTTTCGTTAATATATATTTTTTATTAATTTTATACGTACATAAAAGTAATCCATGAACACGAAGGTTCGATCCTTGTCAAGTTAGCCATGCTGATGACGGTTGTGAGACAGAAACACGTGTCCATTGATTACTCTTATGTATGTATAAAATGAATAAATGTGTGTATGTACATAACTTCACATCCGAAATAACAATATAGACCTTTCTTCCAAAAACAATATAAATAACTATAACTCCTCACCCCCTAACCCTAACTCCTCATACAAAACAATGCAACTAATTATAAGTCTTCATCCCCCAAATACCACACACCCCTTAATACAGTTTAAATACTAACCCATTACCCCCAAAATAGCATATGACTCACAAATCAATATAAATATTGATAGCACGTCATTCCTAAAATTAGACAAAAAACGATGTCTAGTTAAAAAAAATTTTAAAACTAAAAATAAATTGTGATCCATTATGTCAACGTTGGTACATTAATATATACATTTAGTGACCTTAACTGTCTGTGAATATAAATATTTTGAAAGGTACAGTTAGAGTGTTCGAGAATAAAGTTACAATCTACTTCCTATATATATATATATATATATATATAACAAGTACAAATGTATTTATAAAATAAACTTAAACCCAAGTTTTACAACTCGCAACTTTATAAAACGATCATTATGAATTTGGGAATATATATGCTCGACAACACAGTGAATAACATGAGTACATTTCTTTGTTTTTGTAAACTTTACAATTTAGGAAAGTTTACAAAAAAAGAAACAAATGTACCCATGTTATTCACAGTGTTGCCGGGAATATATATTCCCAAATTCATAATGATCGGTTCATAAATCAGAAAAAATTGTTAAAAAAAATTATATATGATTGTAACCTCTAAATGTTAACATTTCCAAAACAAAATATTGTTACCATTTTGCTCACCGTGTTTCCTAGAATATATATGTTAAAATTCCTAATGATCCGTTCATTAGTTTAAGAGATTATTCTGGACATAAATATATATAAATATATAAACATACCTAACTCTATATATATAGTGGCAAATGATATGTGAGAAAAGGTTTATTCATTCGACATGACGTTTGGGTATATTATTTAGCTTCTTCGTATGATGTTTTCACATGTGAGATGTCATTACAAATAAATAAGGAAATATAATTGACAGGAGAAATAAGAAGAAAGAGAAAAGAAAGAAATGGAAAGAGAGGGATAGAGGAAAAAAGCAGTGTAAATAATATGAAATTCATTTCTGTTGACTTATTAGACGGCGTCAAATGTACTTTTAATATAACTCGATTTTGTTTTGAATCTATTGTTGGGAATTATTTTTGCAGTAGAATAGGATAAAAACAAGAAAGCGCATGGATTATTGTTGCATGTTATGTATTATTCATGTGAGGTGCTTTTCATGATGTATGCAATTTTGAAACAAAGCATATTCTTATGGGACGTTTTCTGCTATTCATGGTTTTAAATTTCATGAATTTCCGATAAGAAGCTTGACGTAAGCAAATAGGTATTATGTATTATGTATTTATATATATATATATATATATATATATATATATATATATATATATATATATATATATATATGTGTGTGTGTGTGTGTATATACAAGACAGAAAAGAAAAACAATTAAACAGAGGAAGAAATAAAAATCAAACGAGTGATTTGACCAGTTTCTTTCGAATAAACGAACGTCTCAGAAAAGGTGAAGATCTGAAATTTATTGGAAAAAAAAAACAGCAAAACATAGGAAATAGATGCGAAACGGGGTGTTTTGGGCATGTGCGCAACTATGTGAAACATATGCGGCGTGTGCGAAAAAGACGTTCGTTGGGGAAGAAAAGGGAGAAAAGGAAAAGAAATAGAAACATGGATAACTAGCAGTTAATAAAAAAGAAGAATTTGTGTCGATAATGACGTGAATGGGGTTTATTACATTGTTTGTGTGCGATTTTTGCCACATGTTTGGTTAAGGAGTAATAGCTCGCACTCTTCACTCGTGACCAGCTGACGTAAACCTTAGAGTCGGCTTGTACTCCTTAACTAAACATCTGGCAAAATTTACACTCAAACAATGCCATTTGAAATAATATTACTGGATCTTTGAAAAAAATACCTTATGAATATTAGCGGTAATTTTTAAGTGCTTAAAAACTATTCCAAAACTTTGGCCCGTGTTTGTGCTGTTAGCAATTATCGTTGATGGTGAAGTAATTTACATAAGATCACTGCTCCAGAAACTGCCAAACGGACAGCTAATTAGCACCTAATCGTATGTACCTACCTTGTACCTGGTTATGCATTCACCCTCATAAGGAGGAAGTTTCATGGGAGTATCAAATTCACAAGCCGTCCTCAGTCGCATGTATACCCTGGTTAAGGAAGATGACGATGTTACGTTTTTGGCAGTTCTTGTAAGGAGGTTTCGATGTCCTCTTACATATAGCGCTTGGTATTACCAAATGGTCACTCATCTGGTACTGACTATGCGCAACGTTGCTTAACTTCTGTTATCTAACGGGAACTGGTGTGGCAACATGATTATGCCGTATACATATAATTGTATGATATCATTACGTAAGGATAAATGTATTATTCTCTTACTAATGTTCTTGAGAATTGTGTAATAATTTCTTCAAACACATTATTAAATATATATATATATATATATATATATATATATATATATATTGAAATAATGTTAGATGCACTGCCATTATTATCTATGAGGATTGATTTTTGATTTTTTTAATGTGTTATATTATAAAAGAGGAAAAAAGAACCACGAGAAGGGGAACAAAGATGAATCACTTTGTAACTTGTTCATCTTTCTCTATGACGATGTTTTTTTCCTTTTCCAAACGAGTATTGAGAAAAAAGGTAAAAAAATTAAATCAAATTACTGGGACGTCTTTCAGTCGACACTTGTCAAGGTAATCGTCGACTATGAAGGGGAATCACGATTAAAAACGTGGTCAAAAGACCATAAATAATTATCGAGGGTATTAAAAAGAAAATTATATTAAAAAAAAAAAATGGGAAGAGATATTCTTAACGTACACCCATTAATTCTAAGTTATGGGTGTACTCTTGTTGTTTGCA
>OY744525.1:81966539-81976539 GCA_963556195.1 Sepiola atlantica | reverse complement strand
ATTGTTTATTACATGAAACAAATATTGTGACTCCAGTTGTGTTTACTTATATTGAGATTATAAACAATCCGACATAACACCACAGTCCACACACACACCACGACAGCCATAGACAGAGACTAGAGTTTCGTCGGCTTTGTGCCTCTTCAGTAAAGTGGCCGCCCCGCATACAAGGAACTGAGGTTTCGAATCATGGGGAGGGCATACTTAATTGGGACTTAGGATTTGGATGTATTTTTTAAGACTATAGGTATACTTTCAGACCAAAGGGTACTTCAACTCGTAGACCGCAACGCAAAAAAGAAAATGACTAATGGCATCGGAATGTGATCTGGTTGGGAACTGGCTCAAGTGATAAGAAAAGGCCAAAGATGCAAACAGGAAAGCCGAGCGTCTTCAGTGTACACAAGAAAACGCTGGTGCGAGCGACGCATAGACGATAGAATAGCGACAAATACGGAAACATCTAGAGATCTACCGTGTTTAACCTATTTCTCTCGCTAAGAAAATCGAAGAGGATTAGCGTTAAAGGGATTCGGAAATAGAAGATGCTTATGGTAAATAAAGAAAGGGGTTCAGTTGCGTTGGGTAGCAAAGGAAACGGCACGATGGCAGACCGGACTAGTTAAACGTAAATTTACACAAGCTCAAAGCAAAGAAAAGGGAGTTTAACTGGTTATGCCCCGATTGGACAAATAACCAAAGGGAGCCTGGTTCTGCATTTATTAGAAAGTCCGTCCTGTTTATTAGTTTAACGCGGTTATATATATATATATATATATATATATATATATATAACTTCTTTGTAGTATAGCAGGAAAAATCCCAGCAGAGTGCTCGATTAATTGATAATTAAAGTTAAAAATTAAGAGCGTAATATTTATTTATTTTTGTACAGAAAAATTAGTACAACATTCGTACCGTCGGTTTCAAGCACGGAAGGACTTAGCCATCCGGCTCTCTTCAGCTTTTGTTGTCATTTGAAACCGACGATACGAATGTTGTACTAATTTTTCTGTACCAAAAAAAAAAATATATATATATATACCCGTTTTCTTTTGCGGGTGAGAAGCATGAGTAATTAAAATTTGACTTCGCTGTATTTAGCTCCTTTCGTTCGCCTCTTGCTCTCTCTGAGAAGCCCTCCCCTCATCTTGAGATATAAACAAACTGGAGTGATTGATGAAAGCGACAATATAAAATAGGTATAGAAGGTAATTTTGGCCGGCAAGGGTCAGGTAGGACAGAGCAACAAACAAAAGAAAAGGAAAAAATGACAAGAATTCCAGCCAGCAATCAATCGATTAATCACTGCAATTGCGCTCGAAAATAGGGTGGACGGTACGGTGGTGTATACTGGGGTCTCCTTTGCTATTTATTGGTTTGTTCATTGTCCGGGTGTTGGGCTTAAAGGGAAAGGGTGGTTGCAGAAAGTCGTGATCGAATTGAGAATCGGTGAAGTGTTGAGGTTGATAGAAGGGTTAGAGGTTGATTGCTATATTAGAAAGAGAAAGAAAAAGAGTGGTAGAGAAGGCAAATAAAAGGAATAAAGTAACGAAAGCAGAAAGAAAAGAAAAAAGTAACAGAGATAGACAGATAAGAAAGAAAGGAAACTAGAAAGTAAAAGAACAAGATAGAACTGTAAACAAAGATTTAAGAAAAAAAGAAAAGGGAAAGACGAAAAGGTAAATATAAAACGAGAAAGAACATAGAACAAAACGTGGTAGAGAAGGAAAGGGGGGGGAATAAAAGAACGAAAATGAGGAAGAAATAAAACAATTAAAAAAGAAAGAATAAAAAAAAACGAAGAAAGAATAAAGAAGAGATAAAACGAAGAAAAGAACGGAAAGGGAACAAGAAAAGAGAATGAAAGAAAAACAGTAACAAAGAATAAAACGAGAAAATGAAAAGAAAAATAGACAACGAAAGAAAAGACGAAAAATAAAGATGAACGAAAGAACAGAAAAAAATCGATAACAGAAAAGGGAATGAAAGAAAGAAGAAAACAAGGAAGAAATATGGACAGAAAAATAATGGGAAGAGAGGAATTAGCAAGAACCATGGAAAAAAGAAAAAGGATAGAAAAAAAAGCAAAAATAAGTAAACGAAAAATGAGGAAAAGAGTATAAAGTAATTAAGCAAAACGAAAATTAAAATATATAAAGAAGGAAGAAATTAAAAAAACGAAAAAAATATTAAAAAACGATAAAGAAAAATAGAAATGGGAGAAGAAAGCAGCGAACAATTATATATTTCTGGCTTTGTCCTTGATTCCTTCCTTACTTTGATATATATATATATATATATATATATATATATATATATATATATATATATATATATATATATATATAATATATATATATATATATATATAAATGGAGACATTAATATATAGATAGATAGATGGAGATATTAATATATAGATAGATAGATGGAGATATTAATATATAGATAGATAGATGGAGATATTAATATATAGATAGATAGATGGAGATATTAATATATAGATATATATATAGAGAGAGAGAGAGATATTAATACATAGACATATATATAGATATATAGATATAGATAGATAGATGGAAATATTAATATATACATATATATAGATATATATATATATAGATATTAATATATATATAGATAGATATTAATATATATATAGATATATATAGATATATAGATAGATATATAGATAGATATAGATATAAAGAGATATAGATATATAGATATATATAAATATATATATAGATATAAAGAGATATAGATATAAAGACATAGATATATATAGATATAGATATAAAGAGATATAGATATAATGATAGATATAGATATAAAGAGATATAGATATAATGATATAGATATATATAGATATAGATATAAAGAGATAGATATAGATATAAAAGATATATATAGATATATATATATATAAATAATATATAGATTGATATTTAGATATAAATAGATATAGATAGATATATATAGTTATATATGGGAAAATGAAAAAGGAAAACCAAAAAATGGATGTTTTTTATGTGTACATCAACGTTTCGTCTTTATTTATAAGACTTCATCAGGATGATAATATAGAGAAAAAATGTCATGCAAGTACAAATACATGTAGGGTAGACATATTGGGAGGAAAAATAAAATAAAATAAAATAATGGCCACTACTGGGTGGACGTCCGTACTTGTTGAATAAAAATGAATGTTGAAGAAACTGAGTGGGGAAGAAAGGGGAAAGATGGGGGAGAGCAACGACTACTGTGGCTGGTAGTAAGAGAAAGAGGTGGGGGGATGAGCAGGGATAAAGTGGATGGCAGAGAGGGAGTGGAGGAGAGGGAGGAGGGAGGTGTTTGACCAGATGGCTGCGGTCATATATATATATATATATATACATATATACATATATATATATATATACACATATACATACATATATATATATACTTATATATATACATATATATATATATATATATATATACATATATATATACATATATATACATATATATATATATATACATATATATATATATATATATACATATATATATATATGTATATACACGAGTGTACAATTTTCGTCAAAAATTACGGGATAATATGCTACGTTGACGTTAGCACTAATATTCTTATAAAATAACGACTCTATCAATGTAGTTAAAAAAGGAGAAAAAAGGAACAAAACCCATAAAACTGGAAAGTTTTAAAAGAAAAAAAACGTATCGATACAAAACAAAGAAAAGAAAGAAAGAGTCTCATTAGAGTCAGGCTGAGGTATTTATTCTGTTCAGTTCTAGGAGGTCCACCTTCACAGGCCTTGCCTTCTCGCTTTGAGAATGGGTTCGTTTATAGCTAATTGCCTAAGTCCACTTTACCAGGCAATGCTGACGGGGCTGCTCAGCCATTTTTTACGGGGTTAGAGTGTGCCGCCTCTTGTGCTCTAGCCTAAAACCCCACTTTCCGACCTTGTATCACATCTTCTTGCGGTGGGAGGAAAATAGATAACATATCAAGAAGGATTAATCCCATGCCGTATGATAAGTGCTCAAGGTCGAAACCACAGAGCTATATAATATATATGTGCCTTCCCTATTATCAAAAAGTAGTATCGCATTTTTTTTGGCAATCATGTTGGAAATGTTCTTTATCCAATATTATTCGTGAAGTACTATCTCACCAAATCTAGCTTTTTTTTAGAATAATCTATGATTAACAGATTTCGTTTCTCGTAATATGCACCGTCGAAAAATATTCACTGACCATGTTCCGATCTCCCAGGAGGTTAAGAATTCTTGAGTTGATTAAAAACACACACACACAAATAGAAAGCGAAAAAAAAGGATAAAAAGGGTATTATGCCAATAATTCCTGGGATCTCCAACATTGACTTATCGGGATGAGCCAGAAACGAATGTTTATATACAATATCCGCCTAACCCACCACTCACTCCAGCAATGTCACCTGAAATAGCAACTTAAAATACAAAAGAAAATGGCTGAAAACAAGGCGAACTCTGCTCGTCTTTGCTAAGCCGATTTCTTTATATACCAACATAGAAATAAATATCAGATGAAGAAACAGTGAAATATTGGACGGGCGTATGCGACGAATTCCCTCTACCCTACTCTTAAAAAATGTTAGTGATTTTTTTTTTATTCTTCGAAGTCAAACTACAGTTAACGTTTGTAATGATATTATGTACACTTGATATTACAAATAAGAAAGCCATCTTCTTTCTTATGCCAATCATACCAGTCGAGAACAATCAGTCTGGCATTGTGGGCTTCTCCTGTCCAGCTGTTGTATTTGTTCTGTTCACCTCTAGGAGGCCTTGCTTTTTCATCTAGGCGCCCTTACCGAGGAATGTTGATTGTGCTGTTGGTATATTCTCCCACCTTCCGGCCCTGTGCCACATCTTTCCGCGGTGCGAGAGAGGTAAATCTCGATACTACATATTACTCTACTAAAACCTTGCGTACGATGAATTTTGAACAAGTTAATTTTCAAGGAATTCGGAATCAGCCATCTTAAACGCCACCATGAAAATACTACCTTTTCCTCTTGTCAATTTCTGGTATGTTTTCCCATCAATCGCATCTAATAATATAAAAGAAAAACTGTTAAGAACCCTCACTTACGATACGATGATCATTTTCACGCGGTCGTCTTGGGTGCTCTATTGAAAAAGGAACAAGACGGAAAGTTCAGGACATTTAATGTTATTTCTCAAAACATAAGGTAAATATGTTAGATTTTTTGAGCGCATTAAAATTATATATGCAATGGATACTATCTTGAATATAATACTTTTCTGCGAAGGTAAGGCTTTGGAAGACCCATAATATGTTATTATGAACACGAACCGGGTACACTATGAAACTGCAGTAAAGTGAAAAAAAGAAGAAAAGTCACTTTTAATTATTTATTCTTGTTATAAAGCTCTATCTGAAAGGATGTTCAGCTGTTTGCGTTTATAAGATCTTCTGTCTTCATTTGGCTCCCTTCCGATTTCGAGAAATTGATTGTTCATGTAATATATATCTATCAGTGTTTACCTTCATCAAAAATAACTTTTTAAAATGTTGCTGCGCCAGTGTTCGCTCTAATATTCATATAAAACCATAGAATTATTGATATAAAAATATACGAATAAATACACATTGTTTTTTTATTATACAGTGGAGAATATATATATATATATATATATATATATATATATATATATATATATATATATATATATATATATATATATAAAATATTCTATAAATACTAACACATGGTCTATACCTGATTAACCTCATTCCCCCGAAGACGGACCCAGATGGTCTGAAAGTACTTGGGAGACAAATCCAAACTATGGCAAATTCATCAGCCAATTCCCCTCCGAAACTAAGATCCTGATTCGGACTATTGAAAGGATCTACCAAAGGATATCTAGGCATGAGTTGTCTTTTATATTCACCAATACTTGTTTGCAAGAGAGGATGCTGCCTAGATATATATATATATATATATATATATATATATATATATATATATATATATATATATATATATATATATATATACGAGAAGAATGCCCGTCCCAGGACGAGTAAAATTAATCCCCCCAAACAGAACAGTTTTGCAACAATTTTATGTCCCTTTACACATATTAAAATCAACATTTAATGATACTAAACCTGATGTGTAGAATTTGTATTCCAATTTTGATGAAAATCCATTACATGCTTTTGATTCTAGAAATTGTCTAAAAATTTCAGGATTAAAAAGTCTCAAGAAAATATTGAATTTCAGAGAATCTTGCTAAATGAATATGGATCCAATTCAATGCAAATCTGAAATATTTGAATTTTCAAATAGGAGGGCTGCTAATATTATGCCACCTAAAACTCTTTAAAATATTTCCGAGAAACTGAAATTTGGGGAATATTTATTAATTGATGTCGAATAATTTGCTGATTAAATTTATAAAAAACCAGAGATATCTGAATTTACACGACCGGGTTTCCACATCCTTTTCATCCCAGTTTCATTAACCTAAATAAGGCTCATAATTAGACCCCTTACGCCTATGCTGTAGTCCAAAATTCATAATGATTGGTTAATTAGTTTAGGAGTGAATCCTGTACATTGAAATATCTGAACATAAATATAACTAATTATATATATATATATATATATATATATATATATATATATATATATATATAACAATAATAGATAATACAAATTTGGCTTAACTTCAAACTTTATTATTTATTGTTAGAAAGCTATATCTGAAAATATATTTGAACCCTTTAGATGCACAAAATTGGCTAATTTACAAAAGTATATATATATATATATATATATATATTATTTTATTCATTTATATATTTAATGTTCGTTTTGTGTCGTTCTATAATAAAGCGCTTAGTATTTGTAAAGGTCGACTCCCGGGGTTCGAGACTCCAAGTCAGAATGATATGCAAACATAACATTAGGACATCAAAATAAGATTTATTACAATATATTCGTTTAAAATTGAATATCCTGTTGGTAAAGAAAATAATGTTGCACTCCCCCTTATTTATATAATTTCTTCCAAATACTTTTATCTGTTTCGTTCAGCATCTTTGAAATTTAATTGAATTTTAGAATGCTCAAGAAAAGGATCGTCTGCTTTATTCAATTCAGAAAATAAAATGTCGGTTAAATTGCGAGGTCAGTTTATCGATTATTTTGATTGGCTGAGGCAACCAAAAAAATTTGCTGGCTCTATTCTGTCTGTCCATTTTAGATTTAGCTAGCTTTCATTGCCATCTTGTTTTCATTTTCAATTTCAGCATTTTATTTCTGTATATATAGTAAATCGTATTTATTTAAACTTTTTAAGTTGTTTGTTTATTTGAAAGATAATTCCGCTAGGTTGATAGCGTACATGCATAAAGGTATACATATTATCCCATAAACACACATCTATAATAAACACACCATGATATATATATATGTGTGTATTCTTTTATTTCCACTCATCTATAAAGATTACTAATCTTATCTCTTTCTTTTGTCCAAATAATTTCAAATGTCCTATAATAAATCCTCCCAGACATTATTTACCTATTTTTGTACAAATCTTTTTGAAATTGATAGAATTACAGATGCAGGCAAATATAAATCGATGTATACATATACATGAAGAAGGATAGATGGTACATACATCTATATAGTACGAAAACTCGTAATCTCGCTCACTTGCTTGTTGGCACATAAGATGTGTTATATGGTTTATAAGATGTACAGTGTTAGTAATATGCTAAACCCTCCAGGTCTAGTCGGTTCGTTTAGTATATATATATATATATATATATATATATATATATATATATATATATATATATATGTGACAATAAAAAGGAACACTCACCGGAAGGAATAAGAATGAGGTGCTTCGCATGTCGTATCTGCAAGCTAAAGAAGGGCTTATCTTCATAAGTGCAGATTTTTATGGTGGTATCTTATTTGCATATGTGGAGATCAGCTGATATAAATGAAGAGGGCAGCTGGGAAGCAGGCAGAAGCGTTTTGAATTGCAGAAAGAAAGACAAAGAGAAAGTAGGTTGCACGAAAATTGGTTGGAAGTTTAATTACAGTCAAACATTTTTATTATTATTTTTTTATTTTTCTGAGACAGTTAGTTAACAAGCTATTTCGGCTTAAAATGGACAGCTGTTTTGACCTAAAGATAATTCCTGAGTTTGATTAGACTGAAGCAGTCGTTGAATGGATTGAGAAGGTGGAATTAGTGTGTGATTTATCTGGAGTGAAGCGGCTTGAAAACGTCATCCCACTTCGGCTAACTGGGGGAGCATTTGCTGTTTACCAGCAACTAACTGAAGAAAAAAAATCCTATGCAGCACGAATCAAGGGAGCTCTACTCACTGCCTTTGCTGATGACAGATTTACAGCGTATGAGAAGTTCGAGGCACGTGTATTGCGTCCGGGTGAGACTGTAGACGTGTATTTGGCAGATCTGCGGAAGATGTCGGTGCTATTTGGAGGAATATCAGATAATGTGATGGTGTGTGTGTTTTTACGGGGGCTTCCCAACCCTGTGAAAAGTCTGTTGCGGTCCTCCTCTAGAGTTGACGACATGACTTTAGAAGAGCTGTTAGCTCGAGCTCGAACATTGATGAAAAACAATGATTACACATCATCAGAGAGTACTGAATGGAGAGAACCAGATTCCGATACAAGTCGTAGTGGTTCTGCATCTGAAAGTGAGGAAGAGGACAGACGTTCCTTGGTTGAGCTGCCTTATTATATTGCTCATTCAGGTCCTGGTACATCTGATGTAAGAGAGGAAGAAATAACTGTCCCACTACGGAGAAGTACTAGGATGAAACGACTTGCCACCATCTGTCACTTGTGTGATCATACGATCAGTAAGCATATATATATATATATATATATATATATATATATATATATATATATATATATATATTACAGCTATTATCCACATAGAAGACTCGTGATCCTTCGCATAACGGGTCGTCAATGGTCTCCGTTTTAATGGATGGCGTCATGTTTGTTACTTCATCATTCATGACGTTATAAACGATATTCTCGGTGTCTTCCACCTATTTTAGTTGATGACGTCACCCGGTGTGAACGGAGACAAACAAGATAACAAGTAAGGTACACAGAGTTTTAGTAGTATATAATTACATTAGTGTGTGTATATATATATATATATATATATATATATACAACTCATATGCTGAGGTTTTAATATGTAGTGTTTGTTAAAAAGATTTTCTCGTAAACGAGTGAATGTTTTCTATCTGTTTTCTTCTCGTTCTTTATTTAACCTAATTTTATTCTAGCTCTTATCAGACATATGTTAAGAAATTGTAAATTCCTTTTATTTGTCTTAGCCCCCCCCCCCCCTATTGCTAATACTTTTATATAACTCCTACTTTTCAATCGTAAATCTTTAAAAAAAAAAAATAATAACAACATCATCACTTGTTTCTGAGGAAGTAACTTCTTCGATAAAAAGTAAATATTATATTCTTACCGTATGAGTAAATTCGATTGAAAGCAAGTGTCGACTCTGGGGACGGCCGGCCGGCCGGAGTGGAAATGACATGATTTGAACTCATATTAACTTGTTTAGTTTCTTCGTCAGTTTTTTCTCTTTTTGAAATTGTATGTTTGTTTCTGATATGACATTCGGTGTTATGATTCTGGTTGGTTAATAAAAAAAGTGCTTTTAATAACAGAAATGCTGTTAAATTAATATTATGTCATTGTAATCGTAACTGTCGAAAGTGAAGCTTCTGCTAAGACTTTATATTGATAGAAATTACTCCACGTGGGAATCTTCAGATTTTTACGCTTCAGCAATTACGTTAGACAAGACATTTGCAGATTACTTCTATAATTCTATTCATTGTTTTCTTGTTTTCTTATTCAAATCCAGTTTGTTAATTGCT
>OY744525.1:81954039-81964039 GCA_963556195.1 Sepiola atlantica | reverse complement strand
AAAACGAAAGAAAGAAAATAATGAACGACAGAAATGATGAGCGTGGCCAAATGAATCATTAAATTAAATGCATAGAAATAATGACAGACAGAAAGGTAGAAAGGGAGAAAAGCGAACGAAAGAAAGGAAAAACAAACGAAACGAACTAACAAAAGAAAGAAACAAAAACAATGAATGCAATCATTCAAATACAGAGATTGAAAGAAAAAAGTAAGGAAGAAAGAGGGGACGAAAAAGAAGATAAAAGAAAGAAAACATTTACAATTATAAAGAACAAAGAAAGAATGAATGAATGAATGAATGAATGAATGAAGCAAAACGAAAGAAAGAAAACATTCACACATTAAAAAAAAATAATAGTCATGCAAAATCAGACAGAAAGAGAAAACGGAAGAAAAATAGCAATGTGCAAATATATATATATATATATATATATATATATATATATATATATATATATATATATGTCTTCGCCAACATACTCAATATTTAAGATAGTAATATAAAAGTACATTTAATCCTGTCTATTATGGCATCATAAATAAAATTTCAAATCCACTTCACTTCTCTTCTTTTTCTTTTATATATATATATATATATATATATATATATATATATATATAATGTGTACGTATATGTATGTATATATATTATTAGTATTATTATTATTAATAATAAATAAATATTTTTATTTCCATAGACATATGTATGTTTCATGTTTTTTATTTTACGCTCGTCAATATGGAATTACGTAACTGTATCGCCGATCGAACAATTCGAACCCGGATCTACGACCGATAATTGTAGGAACGCTAGGAACAGTTTCGAAAAAAAGCTAGATAACACGATTAGAAGAAATTGGAATCAGAGGAGGTACTATGAACATGTAAACCATGATGAAAACAGCTGACATTTCCAGAAAAATCCAACAGTGCAGAAACCAACCGACATAATCAAATAACAGTAACCAGTCCCAGGTTAGTTAAAAAAAAAAAATAACCTAACATTACTTATTAGAAAACTAACAAATGAAGAAGGGATTTGGAAAATAAGTAAAAACGTATTTACTCGCTTCTACTTCCCCCCCCCCCCCCCCCCAAAAAAAAAACTCCTAAAAAAAACTTTCTGGTGAAAATACGTTTTTGCGTATTACTAAATGAAACTTTCTTAAATTATCTACGAGACTGCGAACAAAGAAAATAATTAGATCCGCACATAACTCGTACCTGTACCTACGAACAGGGACCACCGCAAGGTGATATCGATTTAACTTCTCTCCCAACGGATCTTATGGTTAATCGAAGATCAAATCTCTCCTTTTTTTACATTATTTAATCGCATCTCCCTAGATTTATTTTCAGAGGCGAATTACGATGAACTTGTGGATAAGTTAACAATTCTCCACTCTATAATGCAAACAAATTTGTATATATATATATATATATATATATATATATATATATATATATATATATATATATATATTCGCGTTTTTTAGTTCAGATTTAAAGAGACATTTTCACCGTTAGTTCACACAATATCCGGACGCCAATCTTTCATCACCACTAAGAAGGATTCTTACGTATACATAAAAAAAACTATGGTTAATACCTTTTATTTGTTTAAAGCTCTGATGATGCTCGTTATATCGATTGAAATATTAGTAAAAAATACAAATAAAAAGTCAAAATGAAAATATTTGTTTTGATTTTAATAAAATAATATACGCATCTAACAAATGGTTTTCTGGAGACATTTTGCCTCTTTCTTTACTTTTTAAATTCTAAGATGCTTCGAAAATTAACTTTCCAAAATTTATATATATATATATCCGTCTCGTCACAAGCGAGTAAAAACCTATCATCCGAAACCATTTCAAATGTTTAAGAGAAAGGATAAAGCAAACAGAAATTCCGACACCCTGCGCCATGTAAAATGAATTTGGAAATAAATTATTTACTCTATTTCCATGATGAGATGTCTTTTTTTTCCTTTCTTCTTTCTATATCGATTGAGACATCATTTTTTTTTAACTTACGAGTTTAAGACGTTTTTCATCTTTCTTATGTCTTTTTTTTAACTTTACCGATTGAAACATTATTTTATATGCATATGAATATTGGTGCGAACATAAGCGAAGCCTTTTTTTATTTCAGTTACTTTTGCCAAAAGATGTACCTCGGAAATATTTTAATACATAACGCTTCGTTTTGGTAAACACGAGTGTTTGCGTAGGTAGCATTGTTATTTAGCGAAACGTGTGTGTGTTTATATATATATATATATATATATATATATATATATATATATATATATATATATATATATATATATATATATATATATATATATTAGCCTTTTAGCCTTTTAGCCTGAGGATTCCCTACGGGGATCAAACGTGAAAGCCTCTGTGTAGCTTAAGTGTTATGAATATATTTTCATAATAAATAAATAAAAATTTTAATGATTTTAAAAAAAATATTTACATATATATATATATATATATATATATATATATATATAAGGTTAGTGGGAGCGAACCTCAGAAGAGTGCTCACTTATTAAAAAAATTCAAAAATAAAAGCGTAATATTTATTTATATATTTATTATAGAAGATCAGAACAACATCGGTGCCGTCGGTTTTAAATCCTAACAAAGGGGACATATAATAGGCCTCTTTACTGGACTCTCTTCAGCCTCTGTTTATGTCTGTCTCCCTGGAAAATTGCGGCTCGCACTTTGTGTGACTTCCTGATGATTTTTCGAATATCTGTGGGGGTTAATTAACTATTCTGTTTATTAATTTTTTAGGTGAAAGAACAGCATGGTTAATCACCCCTCGCTTCCCAATGTTAAGAATGGCTTTCTAAATTATAACGTTTTTATTCCAGCTCGGTCTGTAAACTGCATAAGTACCTTTTTTTTTATTTATTTTCTTACTAATTCTCTTAATTTTCCTTATGGGTTACAGTTACAACAACAAAAAAAGTTCGAATTATCTCCCCTTTCAACTGACTCTTCTAAAATGAAAATGAAATGTCATCTGCCCCAATAATACAGAAGCACCGAAATGTCATGACAACAGAACAGACGCTACACTACAGTACCCCTAGAAAAGTGGAGGTAATGCCGAGTGGAATTGTATCATGATAAAATAACAGATACTACGCTACCACCCCCTGAATTAAGCATTAACAGATAGTACATTAGTCTGAAATAGTATAGTAAACTGAATTCAGCATTGAGATAATACAATAGTACAAGTAATAGAAGTAATAGTATAGTTTCGGCCTTATGTAGACAGATACCAAATATCCATTAGTAATAGATATGTGTATGTAGAGTTAGATATATCGACACAATCAAAGTTGCATGTATGTATGGTCACGTTATTCATTAAGATAACAAAAATGTAAGAGCTTAATATTTCGTCTATATTATTTGAAAACGGTTGAATTCTTTCAGACAAAAAAAGACGAAATTCTCAGCTGAATAAGGAGATAAAATAATTTGTAAAACTCTTGATTTCCGTTTGGTGGAACTTCGAAGAAAACTTCTATTTTGAACTTGTGCCTAATGGTCGCGCAGGGACGTTGAACTTTACTGAGAGAAACTTGATCGAAGTTACGATAAGCTGTTTGAAATTTACCCGAGTGTTGTTTGTCTAAAACACGCTTTTTTGTTGTTTGTTTTAACAAAAAAATGCAAAGCTAGAAAGACCAGAAACATGATGGCGTGGAAGTTTTGCCGCATCCACCCTATAGTCCATACTTTGATCCATCTGACTATGGTCTAGTGCGTTCAATGTAACACTTTATGAAGAGACGCTGGTTTAATGGCTTCGATTAAAAGCTTGCAATCCGTGGAAAATTAAAGTATTTATGTTGAAGAATCGTTGTTTTTTTTTTTATATAATCTGTAATTAATGGACACTATGGGCCTAAATTCTTGCTCAAAAAGAATAACTATGCAGGCAACCAGTGTAAACGCGAATTGGTTCATTTAACTCACGATTGCATACTATTACAATAATTTCCAACGCTATTGATAATGTTTTCCCATTCTTTTATCTGTTATTATCGCTTATGTTTGAATTCATGTTTTGAAGCATGGCGTAAATGATGAATCCAAGATATAACGCCGAAGCTATAATTATTTTGTTAAAGTAATGTTTTAAGCTTTATTTATAAGAAAGTCCAAATATGTCAGTTGGTAGAACCTCAGACTGAAGATCTCAAGCGTTCGGTTTCGATTTCGGGTCATGGCATACGCTTTATTGACGGGCAATTTAGTATTTACTATTAATGCAATATTCTATATTTTTAAAAGGAGTTAAAATCTCTGATATTTCGGAATGAGACAAATTCCGCAATGTATTTATGACGTTTTCAAAAAAATTGTGACTACATATATTGTGATTAAATATATATGTGTGTGTGTGTGTGTGTGTGTGTGTGTGTGTGTGTGTGTGTGTGTGTGTGTGTGTGATCTACAGCCACTTTTCTTACCATGCGTAATGAATAATTTATTTTAATATGGCGCACGAACTTTTTCTCAGCGTTATATTAGGCTCTCTCAAGAGTTGATTTGATTTTATTGTGTCAGTATATCTACGTTTTCCATTTATCTTCTATATTTTCTCTTATTTTATTCAAACTGTTGTATGTGTATGTATTCATTTGTATACTGTATATGCATATAAGTACACGCGGGGAGATACTGGTGATGAAGTAAATAACGACTGACTGGCGACCTGAGTCTGCCATGTTCGAATTCAGTCGGTTCCATATCACAGCTTTCATGTATAGATGTTGGTAACTTTCACTTAGTCCCTGCTGTAAGTACCTGAGTTTAGTAATAAACGAGGTAACCAATGCCAACAACAGGATCAAACCGGTCAAAAAAGTCGGACTATACTGATTTATATTTTTTAGTACGCGTTAGTCTTAATCTATGTATGTGCATTGTGTGTGTATGTGTATTTCGTGTGTATGCGTGTGTGAGCAGCGGCTTCTGCTGATATTTTGTGCACATTGAAACAATTTCCCCCTTCCCATCATGCAATGCTTTTTCCTTTTCTTTTTATTTCTGTTTAAAACGCATTTTCAAAAAACTTGATGCCATGTCAATTGGCATCGCTCTTCTCCATTTTACTTCCTAATAGATATGCAAATTGAACCGAACTGCCAAAAGGAAACGAGGCAAGATAAAGAAATCAAAATGTCTTTTTGTTAAAATAAGAAAAAAGTCTCCTCCTTTGCGTACTGTAAGTTTCTAAGAATAACCATTCACGTATCTACATATATTCGAAAATCGAAAAAAGTAAAAAAAAAAAAAAAAAAAAGTAAATGAATAAAAACTTATTGCCCAAGTACTAAATTTGCTTATAAGCGTCTTCAAATGATAAGGAGAATTTAAACTCTTATGCTGTGATTACATATATGGGTGTGTGTGTCATCTACAGCCACTTTTCTTACCCACTATGCCATCAGTAAGGCAATCTCAATGTTTATATACGCATTCTCAGCTGCCTTCAGTGATCTGTTCTTTCACGAATATTTATGAATTATCGCTGATGGCAGTCGACGATCTCTTTTACCACACCGCTCACATATTGAATTAGGAGGCAGACTGTTTCGCTGTATCAATATATATATATATATATATATATATATATATATATATATATATATATATATATATCCAGGTAAAACATCCACAGGGTAGTAATCCAAAGAATTTCAACCGGGTTTATAAAAAGTGCTCAATATCAAATAGAGCTTTTATATATAATTATTTTTATTTACACGGACATGTACAAAATCTGCGACATTGGCATGTGAATGTTATCGATCAACAGCTATTATAAACTGAGATCTCATCAGGCAGAGTTAGAATCCGATCTCAGTTTATAATAGCTGTTGATTGATAACATCGACATGCCAATGTCGCAGATTTTGTACATGTCTGTATAAATAAAAATAATCATATATATATATATATATATATATATATATATATATATATATATATATATATATAACACATCAATTTTACATACATACCCTCCTAATCGCCTAGTTTCATAGAGACGTTCTCACCAGTAAATTAAAAAAATAGTAATCTAGAATACATTTGATCCTTCCCAGTAGAACATCAGAAATCAAATTTAAAATTTGCTATATTACACTTCACTCCTCTTCTCTTTTTCTGTCGTTTTCTTTTTTCTTTCTCCCCTGTTAATTATCTCTCCTTATTCATTATTATTACTTCGATATGAAAACATTTTCTTCCTTTCTTTATTTACGTCATTAATTTATCTAACTCTTCTGCTTACTTTCCTCTTACACTGCTGATACAACTATTAATAACTAGTCCCCTTCTCTTCTACTTCTCCCTTCTGATATTCTCCTCTTCCACTACTCCGCGTATCGTTCGCCCTTCCTCCCAACATCTAATACATTGGATGTGCAAACAAAAATGCTTTCAAAGTTTTAGTAATATATATTTTATTTGGGTTTTCAGCAGAAACCCATATAATCATTCCCATTCTACAGTCACTTCCATTACAATTTCCTCCACTTCTGCTCACAGTCGTCGAACATTAATCGCATTCTTACCTGTTATTTTACTTTCGACTCTTCCTCTCGGTATTTAAGTAGACAAGCATGTCCTCGCTATTAATAAGGCACTGGGAAGCAGCGCGAACTTTAATCTAGAACTCTCTCCCTGCTCCTTGTTTCCCCGACTGTACCGACATGCAGAGGTTTCAAACTAATGTATACAGACATCTCGCTGCACAGCTCCCAACTTAAGATGACACCCAAAACCTACTCCCTAATTCTCAGTAATCCCTTACGTCTACAGTGGCGACCTGCCTTGTTAGGGGTGAAATATCTTTTTTTAAAAAACGATATATCCTCCTCGGGAGCACGCACTAACTTATAAATAGTGTTACATTTCATTCTTACGAATCTACTATGGACCCATATGTGCGGATGCGTCCAATAAGGCAGGAGAAACAGTAATTAAATGGTTTTGATATTAAATAAATGGCGTCATCGCCTGAGGCGCCCTTACTGGGTAATGCAGACGGGTCCGATTCAAGCAATTTTGATCGATAATCGATATCGGCCTTGAGCGCCCTTTGTAGAGCACATTGCATACACATCATTAAGCTCGATTTTGTGTCACCTCAGGCTCTCGTAGAGAGTTTGGAAAATTAAGCTGGCGTTTAGGAAAACGGTGTATATTTTAGACTGTATCTTTTAAAATTTCGTGAAATAAACCTCTCTCTCTCTCTCTCTCTCTCTCTCTCTCTCTCTCTCTCTCTCTCTCTCTCCAAACAAGCTCAACTAGTAGCCAAACGTCTGTCTCCAAACTAATAACCAAAATGATTTTCGTGAAAGAGTAAATAAGTAGGTATCAAAAAGGAAGAAAGAAAGAAGGAAATAGAGAGAAGAATGGGGAAAAGTTGGAAATAATAAACGAAGGGAAAAAATGAGAAGATTTGAACACTTTTATTTCAGTGTTATGCGACTTAGGCGATTGCGTTATTTATTTTATATTTAAATTTGGGCAGGGCTAAAGCTTTTTCGTCATAGCTATCCACCTTCCATAAAAAAATATTCGCCACTCGGATCAGGCGTTTTTTTTTTTGTTTTTTGTTTTTTTTATGATAGATTTGCTCTAAAAAAAAAATCTGATATTCAGATCAGCCGTTTCTCACATCACATTCAAATCAGTCCAGTCTTGCACAAGGCTATCTAACATTTTACACGCTCCGTAAGGGTCGTCGTTTAAAAGGAGCGTCATCCCGCTAGTGTTACGAAGGAACGCAATTGAACGAGGACCAACAACTGCCACTGGTGTACATAATAAATCCTTCCGCACGAGAAGACTATTTATCGTTTTGTTTTTAATTTCCGGTATGCGGTAAGATATTAATGCTAGTCGTATACATTGCATGCGAGAGATAATCATTCAAGTGTTAGTGTCGTATGTTTTGGTGTTAGTCCTCATTAATATGCCATACTGCTACCAGGGTTGCTTTTATTTCGTGGTTGTTGCCAAAATGGATATTTGCTATGAAAATTGAGGACACAATAAAAGCTGGACGTTTTCATCTTTATTTAGGACTTCTATGCTTCAAAATTCTATTCGGAGAGATACAATTTTTAATTTATTAAAGATAGATGTTGCATATCTTGCTAGTAAATATGGTAACGTCTATAGAGCCAAAAGTAAACCAATGATCCTAGCACAAATAATACCGGCCATGTCATGGAGGGGGGTACTAAATCTGCATGGGAAACGTAGAGCTTTCTGGGCTAAATTCATGAAAAAAAACTTATCGGAGTTATGTTGTATCTCTCGAGAATCTAATTTCTTTGAATTTCTGGAGAAAAAAAATTCTTTTAATATTTTGTTTCAGAATTTTAAAATGAAAATTGATAACTTAGATTATTTAGATTATTCAAACTACCATTCTTATATTGGTCCTAATATTTAGAACGTTTCGGCCGATTTAACCTTTGACATTTTTCATGTACATCTTTTCAAACTTGAGAACCAAATAGTCGAACTTAAAAATCTTTATGAAAGAAAGACGTAGGAGAATAAATAAGGAATTAAAGAAAGACAAAGTAAGAGAAAGAAAGGACGAAAAATAAAGAAACACGGAAAATAGAAAAGAAGGAAGGAGAGAAAGAAGGAAAGAGTAGAGAAGAAAAGAAAGAAATGACTGAAAAAGATCGGAATGGTATTTTCTCGGCCTTTTGGCGAAGATCAAAGTGTAGTATCTGTTCCGATAGATACTGCACCCCATAGACTGGTATTGTCTTGGCCTTCGGGGCTTGATTTACGCCGGTCTATGGGACGGTCCTGTGCAGTTCTAGGAGGTCCACCCTCCCAGGCTTTGCCTCCCCTCTTTTGGGAGGAGTAAGTTTATTGCTTACTGTCTGAGACGCCCCTACCGGGGAATGCCGACGAGGCATCCCAGGCAATTTTTAATGGCCAGAGTGCTCACCTTATCGGCCGCTGGCTTTTCAAATCCCACTTTCCCGACATTGTGTCACATCTTACCTTGTGGGAGGTAGATAAATATATGCATAATCATTCACAGATTCTGCAGTCACTTCCGTTAACCACAATTCCCTCCACTTCCGCTCAAAGTCGTTAAAACATTTGTCTCGTTTTTTTTTTACCTGTGATTTTTATATTTAATTCTTCTCCTCGGTATTTAAGTAGTCAAGCGAGTCCTCGCTCTTAAAAGAATACATCAGCGCGAACTTTAATAGATTAGGAATCCCCTCGAGGCCGTACACACTTAATACAAAGTGCTTTCCTGGTGCGTTTCATTATTATGGCTGCTAAATAGAAAAGGAATTACCTCCTCTGGATCTAGTTGTGCGCATGCGTCCAATAGACGCAACAAGAACACTAATGAAAAGTTTCAGATAATTAATTGGTGTTATACGTTAAGAGATGCATAGAAGTATTCTACATTGCAACTGATAATTTAGAGAGTGTGGGTGTGTGGGTGTGTGTGTGTGTGTGTGTGTTGGCGTTAAGGGAAGACACTCCCGCTAACAGGGCCTTCCGGATATAATCAAAATGCAGTATCTGTCCTGTCTTTGGATAAAGTAGAGTATCCGTTCTGATACTACACTTCAACTGTTCTGTACTCAGTCAGTGAATAAGAAATCCTTCTAGACTGCAGCAATTTTAATTTTTTCCCCAATATAGAGTGTCCCTTTTTTAGAGGAAGCTGGATTTTTCCCCCATATTAAAAACCAACCTTGTGCCTAACTCTGACCTCGTGACAAGGAAAATAAGTAGGGGCTGAGATTTTTTTAATTATTTCTGTTACAATTCAGAGTGCCCCAATTTTAGTGGAAGCTGGATTTTCCCTACCTTAAAAAGCGACTTTGTTTCGAACACTGCCCTCGTGGAAAGACAAGTAAATAGGCCACACTCTGAAAACAAGATGGATTCAAG
>OY744525.1:81941539-81946539 GCA_963556195.1 Sepiola atlantica | reverse complement strand
ATAGACCGATATTCTTGGCTCAGGGGTTTTTACCCCACCCTATAGACCGATATTCTTGGCTCAGGGGTTTTTACCCCACCCTATAGACCGATATTCTTGGCTCAGGGGTTTTTACCCCACCCTATGGACCGATATTCTTGGCTCAGGGGTTTTTACCCCACCCTATGGACCGATATTCTTGGCTCAGGGGTTTTTACCCCATCCCTATGGACCGATATTCTTGGCTCAGGGGTTTTTACCCCACCCTATGGACCGATATTCTTGGCTCAGGGGTTTTTACCCCACCCTATGGACCGATATTGTCCGGACCTTCGGGCCTTGATTTACGCCGGTCTATCAGTTGTCCGTCCTGTGCAGTTCTAGGAGTTGCACTCCCAGGCTTTGCCTTCTCACCCTTTGAGAAGGGGTCAGTTTATTGCTAATCTCCTGAGGCGCCCCTACTGGGGAATGCCGACGGGGCTGCCCAGACAATTTTGAAATAGCCAGAGTGCTCAAATTCTCGAGTACTGGTTTTTCCCCACTTTCCCGACCTTGTGTCACATCTTACCTTGTGGGAGGAAGATAAATAGAATGTCGCATTTTCTTGAGCGTGGTTGCACATTTTCACTACTTAATCATCCGTATAAATCATTTATTCAAAATGTAGATATTTACTGATAGTTTATTGTCCTTGGTATTCCCCGGGCAAAGACGAGTACATCCACAAGTTAACTAATAAAATTCTCGATTTTTTTTTACCTGTGATTTCCAATTCTTCAATTCTTCTTTGCGACATTTAAGTAGTCAAGCGGGTCGTCACTATTATAAGAAGAAAAAAACACTGGGGAACACCGCGAACTGAAATAGATTATGATTCCTCTCGGGAGCGCGCGCACATTTAGTATAAAGTGTTTTCCGGTGCGTTTCATTATTGCAAATGTGCTTCCTAATAGGAAGGAACATTTTTGCTATAGATGCATGTGCATGTATGCATGCGTCTAATAGAAGCAAGGGTGAACAGTAATGAAACGTTTAAAATAAGTGATATGACAAAGGGTGCATCGGAGTATTCTATCTGACATGCGATGGATAATTTAGACATCGTGACGTTTGGACGTTTTTTTTTTACGAGTTAGCTATTTTATACAATGCATCGGGAAAATAAAAATACTCGTATCCGGCGACTGTGTGCTAAACTGATGTAGATAAAAAACGAAAAATAGAACAATATGAGATTAAACTTTAGAACAGCCTTCCATGCATTCGTCACATAATGAGATTCACCCTTCTCGCTATCGGCCTGCTTGGTGATTTAGCACCTCTGGCCCCTAGCTACTTATTATGTATAAATTTAAAAGATAAAAAAGACTCGAATTTGTATATGAAAAATAATGAAACAAAAATTTAAAAAATACTCCCCTGGCAAGGCCTGGTATGTACAGCTATTATGTCTAAAAAAACACGACAATTGTTTTTACATCGATCTGTCAGATAATTGTTTTAGGTTATCCGACCTATGTACTTCAAATTCGGTATGAATGATACGTTATCTCCGTAGATTGGTCCAAAGAGTCAGGTTATAATTATCTTTCTTTAGTCTCTTCCCTGATTATCCCGAGTATTCACGAGATAGGCATTCAGAACATTTTTTTACAACCCCGAGTATTTGCGTTCTATCACTGAAGCCGATAATTTTCTGTTTTTTTCATGAGCCTCGAGAACGTGTGGTTCTTTGGTTTTCTTATGTTATTTTTAAATACAAGTCACAATTTTTATACTAATTGTATGTTTTAGTTACTATTCTCAAAATATAAAAGAATACTTTTTCACTGGTTTTTCTGTATTGCGTTCAAAATTCCAAATTGAAACGGATACTGAGAAAAAAAAGATACGTTCCTTTTCTAATGAGTGTAAACGTTCTCATTTGAAAGTAAAATTTAAACGTTCTCATTTGAAAGTAAAATTTAAACGTTCTCATTTGAAAGCAAAATTTAACTTTACAAAACTAATGCTGTGATAAATGAAAAATAAATAAACTTAGATTTTTATTTTATTTTTCCTTTAATTCTTTATACATGTGTGTGTGTGTGTGTGTGTGTGTGTGTGCGTGTGCGTGCGTGCGTGCGATGCCTTCACCGAAAATACTCGAGATAATATTAACAAGTAAACATATAACTTCCAAAATATTACAAAAAAAAGCCAAATTCCCTTCATAAAATTCTTGACTTTTTTTTTACCTGTGAAGTTAAATTCTTTCTCCTAAATGTTTAAGTAGTTAAGCGGGCCCTTACAACGATGAGGAGAGAAACATTAGGGAGCATTGCGAACTGAAATAGTCTTGAATCCCCTCGGGGGGCGCGCACAGATTTAGTATAAAGTGTTTTCCAGTGCGTTTCATTATTGCAAATGTGCTTCCTAATAGGAAAGAACATGTGCATGCGTGCGTCGAATAGAAGCGAGAGTGATCACTAATGAAACGTTTTAAATAATCGATGCGACGAAAGATGCACGCAAGTATTATTTAGACATCGTGACGCTTGGGCGTTTTTATACGAGATAGGTAAGTTATACAATGCCACAACCAAAGAGAATGACCATATCCAATGACTTTGTGTTATACTGGTGCAGGTGCAAAACGGAAAATAGAACAATATCAGATTGATCTTTAAAACCGGATACGAACAGTAAACGAGCGTGATAATAAACGGATTTAAGGGGCAGGTGATCACAGACGAGCGCATGTATTCATTCTGCATTTGATGCTAGAGATAATTTAGACAGTGATCTTAACATATATATTATATAATCACAAGCAATAACTACGGTGATATGTTTCGGAATTTTTTAGATGATAATTGATGATTTTTATTAATCGAACCCGTGGCGAAACGGATAATTACGTTGATTAACAATCAGTTCTCAGTATAAGTTTATAAATCCCAATTTTTCGCAAAGAACTATGCGGTAAAATCCACCCTTTGTGATCGGTGTCACGTACCCTCAGAATTCTCCCATGCACGAAAATACTCTACGCAACCCGAGATGTCGCCAAACATATCAAGAACCTCGATGCCAACAAGGCAACTAATCCCGACAACATTCCGGTCATGGTACTCAAAAAACTGCAACCTGAAATAGCTCCTGTCCTTACAAAGCTGTTCAATCGTTGCTTAAAAGAGAAATGCTTTCTATCACCGTCGAAAACTTCATTGGACTGCTCGGTATTTAAAAATAGAGGAGATTGGTCCTCTGCATCCCAGTAGAGACTGATTCGTACCCTTTGCATCATGAGTAGGTTGTTTGAATCTGTAATAAATCAAAAGTTGTAAACCGCCACAGAGAAACAATCTTCTTACTGACAAGCAATGTGGATTTCGTCCTGAAATATCTACTCGAGGATATAGATTGATGATTTAATCCTTACTATAGGCGATAATAACTAATAACATAAAAGTAACAGCTCTTCCTAGTCATGGCTGGCAGGATGAGAACTATATATATATATATATATATATATATATATATATATATATATATATATATATATATATATATATATATATATATATATATATATATATATACATATATATATATATATATATATATATATATATATATATATATATATATATGGTATTAAAATATACATACGTATGGTAAGCAAACTGCACATGGGGGTCTCCTAGACAGAAACACAGAAGGTTTGGTAACGCTTGCTTCCCAAAGGTATATTTTCATCTACTCGTGCATTGAGCACTGCTGAAATATATATATATATATATATATATATATATATATATATATATATATATAAAGTAGAAAGGAGTAGACACATTATAAACCATTGTTTCGTAAAGGTATAAACATTTTTTGAAAAACCATAACAATGTAATTTGTTGAAATAAATAAATAATATTTATTTATTTTAAACTGAGCTTTCGAATATAAAATATACCTCGTCAGAGCAAAGTGTTTTTTTTCTTCTTTTTTTTCCTCTTCATCGTCTGGTGGTATTGACTTGGTGAGAAAGAATGTATGTCCGTGTCTTTGAGCGCGGTTACACCATTTTGAATGATAGTATGTTTGTGTATAACAGCTAATGAAGTGTATACGCATATTCTTTCGGCTTTGTCTATTAAGCGACCTTCTTGGTTATTTGTCTTGTAATTCAATTTCCCAGAATGCAAGGCGAGTTTGATGCAACATTGGTCGACTCGCTTACTTAGCGCGTCATCGCTAGAGGGCGCGAATGGATTGCGATGCATTTGATGACAACAATAACGCAAAAATAACGAAGTCGCTTTTACGGGGAAAACATGGCGTAATTGTAAAGGACGGACGAGGAAGTAACATTTACTTCACATTTGTTTCTCTCTGTCCTTTAGTTTTATAAGTTTATTTGCTTTTTCGTTCAATGTCGTTTCCCGCCGTTATTGTCATTCGTCTGTTCTTTAACGTGATTCGACATTTTCGTCGCTCTTAAAGCTGTTTTCGTCTCTTTAAGTGTAAATTTATGTTTAAACGGTCGTCATTATAATGAATACAAAATGTGCGTAGTTTAAACTACAAAAATTAAAACTTTTCGAAGATCATAACTTTAGATATGTAAGCTCTATTTTAATATCGTTGTCCTTATCGCCTTTTATTGATTTGGAGTATTTTCAAAGTGACCCCCCGTGGAAACATAACATCTACCCCACTGCACACACACACTTACTTTTTTTTAAGTAAAATACATAACCTTATGCAAATGTTGAAAGTTCGAAAGAAACTCCCCCATTCTAAGCTTCTTATATGGTAGGTTAAATCTACAACATGAATACTTTTCTTAGCCGATAACTTTAGGTACGTAATGTTCATTTTTAGGCAATTTTTGCCATAATCTAATATATGATAGCAAGATAAGAGCACGTTTTAGCGCAACGAAAACATGAGACGCTCAGCCGTTAAACGACACGTGAGGCACTCAGCCGTTAAACGTTTAGCTGCTTCGATTTAACAGTTTATTGGGTCGATGA
>OY744525.1:81856539-81934039 GCA_963556195.1 Sepiola atlantica | reverse complement strand
TTCTCTTACTTCAATCTCCTCAGATTTAACCATGGAATATAGAAAGTTTTCAGGCAGTAAACAAAATGTATTACCTTGTATATTTCTAAATGTGATATCTTGGATTTCCTGAGGCTTCTCCTTAATCCTCTGGGTCATATTAAAAATGTGCACTTACTGATTGTGGAATTTACTATTTCTTTTAATTTCAAACCAAAAAGTGGCATACACATTTACAATAAAATTTACTACATAGTGTAGTTTTGTTGTGTGCCTTTGTGGGTATGCACCACGAGTCCATAAACACATAAGCCTGATGGCCAAAGTTAACCATCTTGCTTGGTTTAAAGGACCAATTTTCCAGGAGGCATATCTAGAGTCAACCTTACCTCTAGAAATACCTACTGTGTATTCATAAAGGAGTCTTTGGTCAGAACTAAGATCATGTATTTCATCAATTTTAAAAATTGACTCTAGAGGATTGCTAATAGTGGAAAATGATATTTGGGGTAAATCATATCAATCATTTGAGCATAATTTCCCCAGAGGGCTACTGAATGTTGTAGGGCCCTTTGCGCAACCATCTATGTTTTTAAAAAGGGCTCTGAAAGGTAGTTCATTATGATGCAAAGAGCAACCAATTGTGTGAAGAGTTTTAAAAAGTTTTTTTTCTAAAATTGCAACCATTCCACCATCGCAACTTGTGTTGGTAATAGTGTTGTCAACAAGTATAGCCTTGATACTGTTCTCACTGTGGAATTCATGCAAAACATCCACCACTTGATCTGCATGAACAGCACCTGTTGCACCACTATTCGGAAGAACTCTATGTGTCAGATATTTACTTTCACATGGTGTTTCTTTTGTAAAAGTTAAATGGTGTTCTGGTCCCTTAGTTTTTTTCATAATTCTCTGTCTATTTTCATCCACAATTTCCTTATACATCAATGTGTCCTTATCCATTCTCCCATCAACTCCAATACATATATTTTAGGTGGGGTAAAAACTCCTGGCTGAAATAGTTTTATTTATCTACCTCCAACAAGGTAAGATGTGACACAAGGTCAGGAAAGTGGGATTAGATAACCCTGCGCTATAGAGGTGAGCACTCTGGCCATTAAAAAATTGACTGGGCAGCCCCGTCGGCATTCCCCTGTAGGGGCGCCTCAGACAGTTAGCAATAAACTTACTCCTCCCCAAAGAGGAAAGGCAAAGCCTGGGAGGATGCACCTCCTAGAATTGCACAGGACGGACAAGCCCCAATAGACGGGCGTAAATCCAGACCCAAAGGCCCGGACGATACCGGTTTATTTGGTGGGGTAAAAACCCCTGGCTGAACTAGATTTTATTTATCTACCCCCAACAAGGTAAGATTGACAAAAGGTCAGGAAAGTGGGATGAGAAAGCCAGTGCTCGAGAGGTGAGCACTCTGGCCATTTAAAAATTGCCTGGGCAGCTTCGTCGGCATTCCCCGGTAGGGCCGCCTCAGACAGTAAGCAATAAACTTACTCCTCCCCAAAGAGGGAAGGCAAAACCTGGGAGATGCACCTCCTAGAACTGCACAGGACGGACAAGCCCCAATAGACGGGCGTGAATCCAGGCCCGGACGATACCGGTTTATTTGGTGGGGTAAAACCCCCTGGCTGAACTAGTTTTTATTTATCTAACTCCCACAAGGTAAGGTGTGACAAAAGGTCGGGAAAGTGGGATTAGATAAGCCAGCGCTCGACAATTCAATATATATGTGTGATAATTAAACAGACAATCAACACGGGAAGTCAAATTCGCCCGATGAATTTTCAACCGGTGAATACCATAAAAAATATCCAATAAATAAAACGCCTATGTAAACAAATAATTATTTATATATAACATTAAATATCATAGTGTTTTATTCCTTTTTAATTTGAATATGTACATTTAATTTCTTAAGAAAAATAATAATAAACTTTAAAATATTTATTATTAAGTAATGTATTACTTTTTTTTGTTAAAACCCGGGTTTAATTTAAGGCGACACATCTGCCGGTGAAATCTCGGCAGTGAGAAAAAATCTCGATTTATTTGATCTTAAAGTTGCAATGCTCAAATAAATACAAAATTTTGAAGAAAAATATTTCTTGTGGTAACTTTTGACATTATTTGGCAACTTTCTTCGAGTGCGATAATTTACAGTTTCAAAATCGACCTCCCCTAATGTATATATACACATGTATATATATACACGTATATATACACATGTATATATATACACATATATATACATGTGTATACATATATATATATACATACATGTATATATATACATGTGTACATATATATATACATGTGTACATATATATATATACATGTGTATATATACATGTATATATGTATATATATACATGTGTATATATATACATGTATATATATACATGTATATATATATATGTATATACATGTATATATATACATGTATATATATACATGTATATATACATGTATATATATACATGTATATATATACATGTATATGTATACATGTATATGTATATATATACACATGTATATATATACACATATATATACATGTATATATATACACATGTATATATACACATGTACATATACATGTGTATATACATGTATATATACATGTGTATATATATACATGTATGTATTTATATATATATACATACATGTATATATATACATGTGTACATGTATATATATACATGTATACATGTATATATATACATGTATATATATACATGTATACATGTATATATATATACATGTATATATATATACATGTGTATATATATACATGTATACATGTATATATATACATGTATATATATATACATGTATATATATACACATGTATATATATACATGTATATATATACATGTATATATATATACATGTATATATATACACATGTATATATATACACATGTATATATATACATGTATATATATACATGTATATATATACATATATATATATGCATGTATATATACATGTATATATATATGCATGTATATATACATGTATATATATATGCATGTATATATACATGTATATATATATGCATGTATATATACATGTATATATATACACATGTATATATATATGCATGTATATATACATGTATATATATACACATGTAAATATATATATGTGTATATATACATGTGTATATATATATATATATATATGCTGTCCACCCAGCAGTAAATGAGTACCTGACTAAACTCAGGGAAGGTTCAAGGCAGCGGAAGGAGAAGGATGGGCTCCGCTTTTCATATGCTGTGCCCTAGACACGGTGATTCTTAACAAATTTTATATATATATACAGGTATATATATATATATATATATACATGTATATATATATATATACATGTATATATATATATATACATGTGTATATATATATATACAGGTATATATATATATATATATATATAAATATATACATGTATATATATATATATATATACATGTATATATATATATATATACATGTATATATATATATATATACATGTGTATATATACATATACATGTATATATATATATATATATATATACATGTATATATATATACATATATACATGTGTATATATACATGTGTATATATATACATATACATGTATATATATATATATACATGTGTATATATATATACATGTGTATATATATACTTGTATATATATATATATATACATGTGTATATATATATACATGTGTATATATATACTTGTATATATATATATATACATGTATATATATATACATATATATATATATATATACATGTATATATATACATGGGTGTATATATACATGTGTATATATATATATATATATATACATGGGTATATATACATGTGTATATATATATGTGTATATATATATATATACATGTGTAGATATATATATATATACATGTGTATATATATATGTACATGTGTGTATATATATATACATGTATATATGTACATGTATGTATATATATATATACATGTATATATATACATGTATATATATATACATGTATATATATATACATGTATATATATATACATGTATGTATATATATATATATACATGTATATATATATACATGTATATATATACACGCATACATATATCTGTATATATATACTAAGTTGCATGCAATCCCGGCATTGTCCGGGAATTAATAACGATCTCTGTGTACCCTGCCTTCCAGTCCTAAACCACCTCATATCATTTTTATTCTTGATTTCTATAAAGTTATATTATTAAGTTATATAAAAAATATAATAATAAAACGTCATATAGGATATACGGTGTGAATGTATAGCACGGTATTTTTAAGAATCAAAAACCTCTCCGTTCAGTCTCGGGGGGGGGGGTCAAAGGCTGCCACTCTGTTAGGCTGCCTGCACAGGGACTCTTTAGTGTATATTATAGATTTATTTATGTGACGTGACAGCTAAGATAATGTGTTACCTGTAATGTATATTTATTCGTTTTTTATATTCTTTATATTTAAAACGTCTTTATATTTCGGGGATACAATCACTTCTTAAAAGTATGCCATAATTTTAAATAGACAGAAATCGTCGTGATAGTAGTCGGAAGTAGTAATAACCTTTCACAGCTAGATAGCATTCGACTTGAAGCTTAATTTAAAATTAAACTCTTCCTTTCTCAATGTTTTAGTATGCATCCATAATATAGTTAATAAACTCATCCAAAGACATAAGCTTATATATACATAAATTACTTAATATAACATATACTACATAAGCCGGTTCCGCTGCCGAGACAACTCAGGACGACCCAGCAACACCTCACGATACCACCAGGCTTTGTTTGTGTGATGTCACGTTATAAGAATGCCAAATCCACGCTTATCCAGTTGTTTCATCTTTTCATCTTTTTAATAGATTTCGTCTTGTCTGTTGGAAATAGCCTAAGTTTAGTTGGCTATCCGAGTGTTGACTTGGCGATTAAACCTTCCGGTGTGCGACCTCTATCGGAAATATAGTTACCCTCTGCTTTCTATAAATAACTGAAATTATCGAGAAGACGATAAATAAAGCTTCTTAACTTTGCACCTTTCTGCAAATCCTATTCTCTACAAATAGCGAAATAAAAAATTAAATAATTACCAGTTATTCTTTTCTTCTGGTGGCTTCGAATACTTTCAGTTCGGCTTAATTCCAGGTGAAAACCCAGAACGCAAATCTACGTCAATTTACCGATTCCAAAAACGTTCGAAGGAAACAATAAAACCAAGCAAAGGAAACAATTTCCCATTCTCTATCTCAATGCCTAAAGACGGCAAGGAATCTATTGAAGTTCTTCTTATCTTCTCTTCTTTCCATCACCCGAGGCCGTTCTGTTGTCATCCCTGCATAATAAATATTCTCATACTTTAGCATGCATGGAAGTGGAGGAGAAAATGGTTGTTTCCACTTAGCGTAAATGCAATACTCTTTTGTTGAATAAAATGAGTGCTCTTGATTATCAGTATCGTAAACAATGATAAAATTACGACTAGCGGCACTGCTGAGTCGGAGACAACAATATAGCAACATGTGGATTATATATATATATATATATATATATATATATATATATATATATATATATATATATATATATATATATACAAAAGATTTTTTTGTTGTTTATAAGGTATTTCACTGCCATACCTTTTTAAGCTGTTTAATAATAAAATAAATGTTGAGAGGTTTTGTCTCCAGTATATTATCTGAATATATGTTTTTTTCAGATAGTACTAAAACCTGATATTTTATTGAGGGTCTTCTGTATGTGATGGTATAAAGGGCGCTGACGAAGTACGATTTAGAGTCTTTAGAACAATAAGACTCAATAAAATATTTCCAAATTGTCTTGGAAACGATCGTACGCCGTACAATTCGTTGGTTTTGAATTCTTGAAACAATGTTCAAATTTTGTTGATTTCAACTTACTTTTTGTATATATATATATATATATATATATATATATATATATATATATATACGCTTCCCTATAGATAGAGCACTTTAGTGGAGGAAATTACAGTTTCTACTAAAACTCTTCCGTAAAAATAATTGAGTTCTCTCAGTTATCAGTATCGTAAAACATGTAAGCAATAAATAATTTCATATAGATATATCATTTCTCTCACCTCCCGTAACGGTTTCGGTAGCTCAGTTGGTAGAGCACTGGACCCAGTGACTGGTGCTCAGGTTCTAATCTTGCTGCGTCTAGCTTACGTCACATATATGTTTCGATCTATGAGACCTTCTCAGGGTCACTACTCTATGTAATTGATACAATATTCTCTATTTTGAAGAGTATGGGTATGAAGGTTAGTTGTTGGCATTACAGGATTGGTTGGCTATGTGTGTGGGTTAGGAATTCTAGGACTTTTCTATGTGATTTCTTGTTAAATATATTTTCTTGGAGTTATGAAATTAGATGGTTTAGTTTTGATTACGTTTAACTTCTGTGTTGTGCTATAACGTTCTAGTCCCTGCGTAATGGCCAAACATGGATGAGGATACAAAGACATATACACTGATCAAAGTACACATACGCTCACACCCGGACTCAAAATCACACTATAACGGTACACACCCATATATACTCACATGCCCATAAAGAATTATACATATGGACACACAAACATTCACCTACATAAATGCAAATATAAACTGATCTCTCTGAAAAACATATACGCATATGTGTGTATGTATGTATATACATACATACTCACATATATATAAAACTCAATGTATATATATAAAACTCAATGTCTGTGTGTATATGTGTGTGTGCCCTATAGAAAAAAGGTTAGGGAATCTAGATAAAATCTAGAAGTGTATTCTTATGTAAAATTAAACCAGAGAAGATAATAGCTGTATTTGTAACTCTCTAAATCTACACCTATATGTAATAATATAAAAATGCTGAGTCATTACTTCCGGAAATAATTTTTTTTAATTATATTTAACGTTTCTTAACGTCATTTCTCTTCAAATGGCGGATGTAAGAAACTCGCCACTGCCCGTCACTACGCCAAAGTCGCCACTACTCCCCCCATTATCCGCCATTGCCAGTCACTGCCTGCCACCGTCCGTCACTACGACCATCTCCGCCACTGCCCGCTACTACCCGACACTGTACGCCCAGGTCGCCACTGCTTGCCACTGCCACTTTCTATTCACCACTGTCTGCCACTATATTCAGGTCAGCCACTGTACGCCACTACTCGCGACTGTACGCCACTGTACGCCACTACGCCTAAGTCCCCACTGCCTGCCACTGCCCGCCACTACCCGCTACTCTGCACGCCAATGTCCGCCACTACCTATCACTCTCTCCGCCACTACAACAACTTTCTCCGCCACAGTCCTCCACCCTGTCCGCCATTACCCGCCGCAATGAAGAGTGTCAACTTTTATTTTATTTGCTTTGGAGACATCCTAAAAACGGGAGCAAGAAATTTAAATGTCATACAGTAATCCAAAAATGCTCAACATCCTAGAAAGAGCATGTTTGTTTAAACAAAACGTTGCGCGGAATAAACAACTTATCTATGTCTTGTTAATTCGATGTTGCCCGGGAGCCATAATAGTAATAATTCAGTTTTCTATTTGCCAGTGTGACAATAAAGAGGAACACTCACCGCCAGGAAAAAGGTTCTTCGCATGTCGTGTCTGCAGATTAAAAAAGGGCTTCTCTTCATAGGTGCAGGTTTTTATGGTGGTCTCTGATTTGCATATGTGGATATCAGCTGATATAAATGAAGAGGACAGCTGGGAAGCAAGCAGAAGCGATTTGGATTGGAGAGAGAAAGGCAGACAGAAAGTGGGTTGCATGAAAATTGGTTGGAAATTGAATTACAGTCAAAACTTTTTTTTTAATTCTTTTATTTTTCTAGCACAGTTAGTTAACAGCTAGTTATTCCAAAGTGCTCAATATCATAGGTAGAGCAGGTGTGTTTAGTCGGCGCTGCCCGGCAGTCATCAATATCATAGATTGCGCAATCCTACATAGAGCAGGTGTATTTAAATGTCGCGTTGCTCGAGCGAAAGATTTTCAATGTATTTTATTATACCAGAAAATGTGATCTGTGTTTCTCGGAAATCAGTGTTCAATATCCTAGTTAGAGCCGGTGTATGTAATAACACAGTAATATATTGTCAATGTGGTATATGCTTGAGGGAAAAGTGGAAAACAAGAAACTCGGTGTTGCTCGGGGATGCATATAAAAACATATAGGTTTCATTATATTTTTACGGGGTGGGGGAAGATATGAAACTCTGCGTTGCTCCGGAATAAATTAAAACAATATATATATTATTAAGGAAGTGGGTTGGGAAGAAACTCAGTGTTGCCCGGAAGCAATAACTTTAAAACTGAAAACTCAGGTGAATAACATTATTATTATTTTCGATACATTAAAACAATAGAGAGAAATGGTCTCGGCACAGATTAAAGAAGGATGGGGAGAGACATGTGGAGAAACGGAGAAGGACGAGAAGAAGAAAAGATAGAGAGACTGATTCAGATAGGTCGAAAGATAAGAGTTTTACTATAAAGATGTTACACACAATTTTAACCTCTTCTACTTTGTTTAATATGACCCCGGGCAACGCCGGATAGTCCTGTTAGTATATATATAGTATATATATATATATATATATATATATATATATATATATATATATATATATATATATATATATATATATATATATATAATTATCGTAGTATAAAGCTATACTTATGGCTCGTAAGTTACACAGAAACGAATGTGTTTAATTCCCGAGGGCAATCATCAGATTAAATGCTCAATTCTAGTAACGAATTCGGTAGTTCAGCAACTGCCGTTCAGATTCGTAATTCGCTACGTCTAGCTACACTGATGAGTCGTTGACGACAAAAGAGATGTCTGTTCGTTCGTATATATATATATATATATATATATATATATATATATATATATATATATATATATATAGCAGACCTATCTCTGATATATTCCGATTAGTTTTGAGGGGCTCGCGTTCGGTGTATCAATTTCATGCCCACCCCTATGTGTGATGTTGTTTGTGTTTATTTATACTTATATATATTTACATACATATTTGCATGCATGCGTATATATATATATATCTTCCACTCTATGTGTGTTTATCCAGGCTAGTTTCTCTGTCTTCTTCCCTCTTATCGCCTTTACCCCCTCTGCCTACCGCCTCCCCTATACTAGTTCAGTAGATGTGAAAGTGAAAAAGAAAATAAATAAAAATATTAAAAAAAAGAATAAGAAATAAAGAAGAATATGTCACCCACTTGCTAAATAATATTTCAATGTCACTAAAAGTCTTCTCATATGGTCCAATCGGATCATCTTTTCCTTCTCCCATGTGTGTGCCTTCAAAATGAAATTGTTTCCAAATCTTCACTTTTTCTGAAGACGTTCGCTAACACGAACGAAACCGGTTAAATCTCTTGTTTTTGTTTTTCTCCTGCTTTTCAACCTGTTTTCCGTTTGTCATTTTTCACACACACACACACACATATATATTATATATATATATTAGCAGATTTACCCAGCGTTGCCTGGGTAACAAATTGTTGAACATAATAACACTTGGGAAGAGTATGAATCCCTCTATTCCGCCAATGTATATGCTTAATACTATAAATACTGTTCTTCACATAATCCAGTTAGAAAAGAAACGCGTTTGTTTAACAAATGCTTTGCCGCGTTAAATGACCGTAAAGAAATATATACCGTTAAACACAATAACCCAACTCTTTATTATACATAATTATAATAGAAGCACATTCTTTCGGCTATCTTCTTTATTTTATTCCCCAGGATGCTAGGTTGATAATAACCAAATTATATCAACTATATACTAAAGGGGAAAGTAGTGTGCGTATGCATATAGGTATGTCTGTTAAAAGAATCCCTTGCGACGTGTCAGGTAGGAGATCCTGACTGAGAAACTGTAACTCGTGATAGAAATGAGAAGAGGCGTATAATTTACGATGGCTCCAAGATTTTCCAAGAGGGCGCTATTAGACCTGGCACAAAATCAAGCGGAAAGCCAGGAAATGAGAAACCAGGGAGACATCATCGCATCGATTTTCATTTGAGAAGGGGGGGGGTGACAGGGTATGCTTCTCCACTAGTGGTCTCGTTAACCACGAAAAGAGTCACAATAGAAGCCATTGGACTAATTATGATGAATTCGCTACAGAGAGGGGCCTAACATGTGAGATGTGTCAGAAGATTTGCTGGAGTCGTTTCGGCCTCACAAGCCGCACAAAGACACCTGAGCAAGCTGCACAAACGGCGCAATACTTGAGCATAACAAATTGCGTATGAAGTGCATGTTATAAGCATTGCAAGTCTCACTTCAAGGCTTCAAAATCCTCCGTGGTCTTTTGGCTAAGATCAGAGTGTAGTATTTGTTCCGGCGGATGCTCACTCTGTAGACTGGTACCGTCTTGGCTTTCGGGCCTTGATTCTGCCGGTCTGAGGTACTGTTCTGTGCAGTTCTAGACGGTCCCTCCGCCCAGGCTTTGCCTTCTCACCCTTTAAGAAGGGGTTAGTTTATTGCTAATCGCTTGAGGCGCCCCTACCGGCGAATGCCGACGGAACTGCCCAATCATTTTTTGTCGGCCAGAGCGCTCGACTGCCTGTAGAGCGCTGACTTTTCAAATCTCACTTTCCAGACCTTGTGTCACATCTTACCGCTGTGGGAGATAGATAAATACCAAGCATTGCAAGTCTCTAGCCGTATTTAAGAGACACTGTCGTTACCACACAGACTGAAACTTCGGTTGTGGAAGTTGCATTTCTACATAGTTTTCATCAAAGGAGTATATTATTGTTTCTCCATATATATATAAATATACCAGCTGCTGCTACCCGACGTTGCCAGGGATGCAGTGAAATCATTTTATTTATTTTTTATTTGTTTTGATATTTTTAAATACATCTATAGTTGTAAGTTTAACAACTCTTATTTATATTCTTCAATTAAAAAATATGAGTGTTCCCCCTTGCTGATTTTTAATGGGTAGAGTATACACGTATCTAATTATATAGCTCTAAGTATAAAAATGTGTGGCTCAAAGTGTTATACATATTATTTATACCCCTCATAGGACAGATATTCTTCTAGTTATATATGTATGTAGATATATCAGTGTAATTATTTTGTTTATATAAACATTATGGCTACATACAGGCATACATGTTTCGACTACAACCTTATTCAAGGGTTAGCCTTATCAGGCCACGTCCATTAGTGAAGACGCTGAAAGGGAAGAATGTTTTTAGAAGTGATGGTAGTTCATCATGTGACCATAACTGTCTTAGTAGAGGGGAGATGTCACTACACTAGAGAATAAAAAGAAATAGAGAAATGCCAGGAGAAAAAACTAACATTTGAAAGTTATACAGGGTGGGCCAAAATAAGGGTCCTATCTTTAAATTTGAATAACTTGAATTTAAATAACTTCCACAAAATAAAAGTTAAACTCACCAAACTTTATGTGTGTGTAGACTGACCCTTCCGAGATTTTTTGAAATAAACAAAACAAATTTTAGCCGAAAAACACTTCTTAAAACTTACAAAAACTAAAGTATTGTTTTTTACACGGTTTTGAGTTTTTTAAGCAAAAATAATGTTTTCTAAATGAGGGTACGTTCCTTAGGGCTAATACGGCTCATGCTTGCTTCGGAAGGGGTCCTTTACTTATTCTAAAAAAAAAATTTTTTTAAATCAATAAATAAAAAAGTTATGAATTTTTAAAAATAGGACCCTTATTTTTGCCCACCCTGTATAATAGAGATATAGAGAATATCTATAAACACATATACATACATACATATATTATGATATATCGTGTATTTATCCTCATATCTCTCTCTCTCTCTATATATATATATATATATATATATATATATATATATATATATATATATATATATATATATATATATAGACAACGTGGGTGTCATTCAGATTGTTAAGATACTTGATCTCTAAGGTTAAATTAAAAAATGTTTCATGTTATTAGTAGTCTAAGACGGACTTTGTTCTCGTTGACACTTTCCTTTATTTACTACTGGTTGTACCTACCCGACGTTACCCAGAATACAGTGGAGTCATTGAAGTCATTTTATTTTTTATTTTTTTTGTTTGCATATTTTTAAACTTAAGGTAGACAATTCCTATTATATTCTTCAATTTAAAATGAGTTATCACTCTTTCTGATTGTTTTTTTTTTTAATATTTAGGTGACTATTTAAAAATGTTTCATGTTAGCAGTCGTCTGGGCAGGGTTTAGTAATTTTAGAAATTAATTGTAGCGAATTACGTCATTATATTGCCTATAACATGGTACAACAATAACAAATGAAAATTGGCTAGTCAGAAAGAAGTTTGGTTTGTCAGCTTAAAGCCTATGTCCGTCTACTTTGGCTTTTAATATCTACCTACACACTGAAATACATTTTAAAAACATTCAGTCATTAAAACGTGTGCAACCTTAATTTTTATATGTATGAAGAAATGATGAAACAATAGTAGTAGTAGTAGTAGTAGTAGTAGTAGTAGTAGTAGTAGGTTACCCATCTATAACACACTTATTATGTCAAAGCTGCTTCGTGCCAAATTTAGTGTAATTTTGAAGAATAATATTCAACTCATGACTTTTTATTATAATTATCAGTAGTAGTAGTAGTAGTAGTAGTAGTAGTATCGTATGTAACATCCTACATTTTTCATTACAACTTGTAACAATTCGGCTCCATAGTGTTGGGGCCTATAAATATGACTATGTATTTAAAAAAATAATAAACAACAACAACAACAATAATAATAATAATAATAATAATAATAATAATAATAATAATAATAATAAAAGAAGTTAGAGGAATAAAATGTCAGCATTCTATTACTTATTCGGGTTCTCAGGGATGATTCATACCGCATTTTGGTGTAATTCTGACGAATGCTATGGAACAAACAGAAAGTGACAGACAGAAAGATAATGAGCCAACACTGGCACAAAACAGGCGTTTCCCATGTGCAAAATATATTGAATAGAAAATGACATATTACTACTAGACTACCCATTACACATTGGATCACAATAACTACCATTATTCGATCCACTTTGATTTCATTCGAAAATTCATGAACTGTGACATATCTGCTAAGAAATTCTTCTCGCATAATTATAAATAATAAGTCGTTTTACTTCCAGATTATTATCTTCGAGTAAAGAGTTTGGCTATTTTGCTACCTAATTTACATACAAGTTTATAGTGTTAACGAATGCACTATGTACATTAGCTGAAAAGAGAGAGCCACTCTTTTTCTTAACATAGATAGAAAGAGAATGACGAAAGAAATACATAGATAGCTAAGTGAGAGGTTGCTAACTTGTTCAGTTAATTACAAATTACGGTTAATTAGAAGAAATAAAATGGGACCTTTTTTAAAACATAACTCACTCCCAAAACTGAGGAATATTTTATTATCTAGTTTGCGTAATTACAGTATATAGGAAAAAAACCTTAGGGAAACAAACGTTGGTTAATTCAATTATACTATAATATATTTTATTATTATTATTATTATTGAAAGCAAACATTTCTAATCTCTAATAATATGACGTCATCCACTTTACATGGTGATAAGCAAGCAAGGCGATGACTAATTGAATAAAGATCGATTTAGTTGTTGCTCCCGCTAATCTATTATAATTGATCCAAATATCATAACATACGGTGAGCTGATATTCAAGTAAATACCTTCTCACCACGCATGCGCAGGTTCTTTGGAACATTAAAATAATGACTCTCCCGTTACAGATGACCATCGAGTTATTTTTGTTTTGTTTTGTTGTTGTTTTTTTTCATACGTACGGCCATTGCGTTGCCATAGCAAGATGCACACACACACACACGTGGCAGCTCGATTGTCTCATTATAATTAGAAAACTGGCAAGAGGGATGCCAGCGTCTCTCTTCATATTCAAAGAACCGATCCGTGCGAGCGCGCATCGTGCCAAAAACAACCTCTCGCTCAAATCTCGCACGCAAACAAACTCACTTACTGAGAGCTTATTGACAAGTGATACAAATGGAATTTAAAACTCAAACAATGAAAAACGGAGGACGTCAACAACGCAGTCAGTTTAGAAAGGAAGACATTAACAAGCAGACAATGAAGTGTAGGAATGTTTATATGATTGGCACAAGGCCAGATGTATGTGCTATGTTGAACAATAGTGTTATAGTCTTTAAAATGAATAGCACTACCCGTTCATATATATATATATGTCTGTGTGTGTATTGTTTCAAGTGTCACGATATATATATATATATATATATATATATATATATATATATATATATATATATATATATATATATATATATATATATATATATATTAGAAGAATACCCGGCCCAGGACGTGTAAAATTAATTCCACGAACAGAACAATTTTTGCACTACTTTTATGTCCCATTATGAAGATTAAAATCAAGATTTAATGCTACTAAACCGTATGTCTAGAATTCTTATTCCAATTTTGATCAAAATCCATACATGCATGATTTTGGTTCTAGAAAATGTCTAAAATTTAAGGCTTAAGCTTAAGAAGAAATTGAAATTCATGGAATCTTGCTTAGTTGATGTCTAATTACAATGGATCGAATTCAATGCAAATCTGATATATTTACATTTCCAAATGAGATGTGGTGCCCATATTATGCCCCGTAAAACCCTTTAAAACACTCCATAGAAACTGAAATTTCAGAAATATTTATCAGTTAATGTCTAATAACTTGTTGTAAAACTTACACAAAAATCGGAGGTATTTGAATCTTCACAAAGAGTTTCCACTCCCTTCTTACCCCTTTGCATAAAACGAAATTAGACTAAATGTAAATCACATTTGGACCTTTTACGCTAAGCAGCTGTGTTCCAAAAATGCATAATGATCAGTTAATTAGTTTAGGAGTGAATACTGTACATCCAAAAACATTAACATATAAACATACCTAACTTTTAACTTATTTAAAAGGAAAGGCAACTCTACTGGAAATATCTCGATGCGAACTCTCTAAAAAAATGTTAAATGGCGGACCGAGACGATTATTCGCCTCGTTTTTCGAAGGAAAAAATGGATAGTTTTATGAAAACTATTCCGAAGTAAGTCGCTTTTTCTGTAAATCTGAAGATGCATTTGTCTATAAGATTGTATCGCTATGAATAAACTATATATCGATTCATATATATATATATATATATATACATATACATATACATATATATACATATACATATATATATATACATATACATATATATATACATATACATATATATATATACATATACATATATATATACATATATATATACATATATATATATACATATATATATATACATATATATATATATATATATATATACATATATATATACATATATATATATATATATATATATATTATATATATGTATATATATGCGTGTGAGAGAGAGAGCAGCTGCTAAGCTAAATATTTAAACAAACGCTTCAAAACGATTAGATTTGTTATCAAATTTTTCTTGAATTTAACCATTTTTCTCAAGGCTTTTCATGCACTATGGCCTGATCTATACACATATGACTGCTTTACAATCTTGAGTTATGCTCGATCACCCTTTTGTTTCGATGTTTCGAGGGCGATTTACATTTCCTTTGTGAAACCAGCATCAATTTGTTTTATTGTATTTTGTTGTTGTTTTTGGTTTTGTGTATGACTTTAAAATATATCTGATGGTGAGAACCTAATTAGGAAGGTTTGTTGCGTATGGGATTGTGATTACGCCCAACTCACTCTAATCCATGGTTGTAGTACCTGCCAGGGTATCATGCACGGATTAAATAGACTATATAAAATAATATAATCAACAAAGCATCTGTATACAAAACATATGTACAGTTTCAGCATTAAATTAAGTAAAAAGGGTTGGTATGCCGTAAGGTTGAAGAACCACCCGACCAACTGTATCTTTTACCAACACTGTATGGGTTTGATTGAATGCATAATATTGTTCTAATGTCACTTCTCCAATGAATATTAGTTAAAAGAAAATCTTCTTAGGCGATAATTGTACTAAAATGAATCCGCCTTTTAACATTATGTACACATCAAAATGTATTTAATTGTAAATCTGTTATAGAATACTCTCTGATAATCGTGCTTGTTTGTTTGCATATTAAATGGTTTATATGGTGGGGGGATTCTGGGTGTGACGACGCGTCGTGAGAGGAGCGGAATACATGGACGTAGAGGGTGGCGAGCGGAATGACGTAAATAATGGTAGAATGAGACGCGACGTTGTAAGAGAGAGCGAATGACGTACATAATTAAATGACGTAAACAAAGAAGAAATACATTTTGGAAAGGTAATTAGATGCGGACACTTTGTCTATTGATTGTGTTGCAATTGCTTAAAACATTGGTACCGTGTGTCCCTATTTACTTGCCTCCCCAATAGGGTTAGGCGCAAGGTCGGTTTTTTAATGTGTGGAAAATCCAGCTCCGCAAAAAAGGGGCACTCTGGATTGGAAATAAAGTAAAAATTGCCTTAGTTTAGAAGGATTTCTCCTACATTGACCGAGGACAGAATAGACTAATTGTAGTATCAGAACAGGTACTACACTTTGCTCCTAACCAAAAGGCAAAGGAATGTGTTATGTCTCTCTAAGCATTTACTTTTCTTTATTTTCATATCCATTAATTTATCTAATGACACATCCAATCGCGGGTCGTTCAGTTTATTTTCAACGTAGTGTTTGAAATTAAAGTCGTCGTAGCCAACAGTTTGCTGAAATCCCATTTGTATGAATTAATTTTCTCTTGCTCTCTGCTCGAGAGATGCCCGCCACACGTGCAGAAAAAAACAAGAATTAGCGTGAAAGCGAGGTTGGTGAGCGATTTAATTTTCGCTCCTTTTGTTCAGAAAAATATTTTTTTGTTTCATAATTGACACCAAGGTGTAACCTAGGGATGGCCAACCTATAGCACACGTGCGAATAGTGGAGCTTTCTACGATCACGTGTGTGTCCTGAAACACGGAGATAATAAAGGAAAAACACATGCTGGCTCATTTCGGGGCTTGATTCCGCCGGTCTCTAGGTTTGTCCTGTGCAGTTCTAGGAGGTCCACCCTCCCAGGGTTTGCCTCCCCTCTTTGGGGAGGAGTAAGTTTATTGCTTACTGCCTGAGGCGCCCCTACCGGGGAATGCCGACGGGGCTGCCCAGGCAATTGTTAATGGCCAGAGTGCTCACTTATAATATTATATATTATACATATTATATTATATATATTATATATATATATATATATATATATATATATATATATATATATATATATATATATATATATATATATATTACTAGCTCGACCCGGCGCCTGGCGTTGCCCGGGAGAAAAATAAAAGAGTCAATTAAAATTTGTCAACATCCGAAAGAACGTAAATAGGTCACATCGGAATATTTACACACGAAAGGAATACTTCTTAGTTGTAATAAAAAAATAGTAATATCCGCGATGTTGAAGGATATCTTCTTCACTGACCGATTATGGAAAATGTTAATTGTTTCGGAATTGGCTGTTAGCTACTCTTTCGTCTGTTATTGAAAGCAAATCTCTGTGAATGCTTAAATGTTTATTTATGTTGGTGGATTATCGACACAGTAAGAACTTATGTTGTGTCTAACTCTGCTTTCGTTGGTAGTCAAATGTGACTGAAAGTGGACGATTTGTAACGAATGTACATTTTAGTTTAGGCACGTAAGATAAATATATATTGTGTAATAAGAAAAAAATAAAAATCAATTTTGCGAGTCTAGGAGTCTTCCTGCCCATCCCCCCATACCGTTGTTTTCTCATAATGTTTCTTTTTTATTAAATACTCGCTCTGTCTTTGCTAATTAACACTTTTTTAATTAAAGAGGCTGACAGAGCACTATAAAAACAAATTCTTCTCCGTTATCTTTGTATAGAAATTTCCTTTTTTATTTGTGAAGGAAGAAAAAAATTAGTATGCCTCCTAAGCACTACTGAAATACACAAGTATAATTAAGGTGGCCTGCCGAGCACTAATAAACCATGTGTGTTCGAATAGAAATGATGATATTCAGAATAGTTAAGAAGAAGAAGAAGAAGAAGAAGAAGAAAATGACGTCACTGTGACGTCGTGTGCGCGCTGGAATGATTTATTTTCAAATTACTACATAATAACGTTGAACTTTAAAAAACCCGTCCCATTTAGACAAATGTTTAACGGGGCAAAAGCTGTCTTTTCACTGGTCGCACCCTCGTCCCCTCCTTCGATGTATAGTGAGGTCACTTTTGAAAAAAAAAAAAACAAGAAAAAAAATTGTGAGTCGACTGGGATCGAACCACAAACCTCTCGGTCATGGGCGTTCGTCGATACCTTCAGGACCATGAACGCGAGTATTAAATTTCTGGAAAAGTAGTTGACTAAAACCAAGCTGACATGCACAAGTTGTACGATCTGACAGAAGTCGATTGAATTTAGTCTCCACCCGTCACACATTTTGGGTCATTTCTATACGAAGAAATCGATGTGCTTTTCCAATTGTTGGATATTATGCGTTCGAAAAGTGGAGGATTCAGAAAATGGAAACTTTAATGATTCTGTCGATACCTTGGGAGTCTTTTCAAGACATACGTACATACAAACATACACACAGTCAAAGTATTGTAAGTAATATATTCGCTGAAGAAATTGTAGCCGCCATGTTGAATAATGGAACACTATTAAGAACTGTGTTCGTTAAATATATTCTCTAATACACGAAATGAGCATAACTGTATACGTAAAAGGTAGAAATAACGTAATCCGATATTCCAAAAAATCAGCGGAATTAGAGAGGGTATCCATTAAATGTGTGCGTAATGTAATGTATTATGTAGTAAATTAATAGCAGACTAATAGTAAATAATAAGGGTTACGTTTTTAAAAAGTAGACGGTGTTTATTAGTTAACGGTATCGGTGGGGAGAATGTTAGTAGTAAAGTTATAGTGGGAGAAGTTTTTGCTACCACTTTTATAGAGTATGTTTTTGGTAGAGTCTATAGTAATATTTAGTGTTAGCTGGAGAAAATAATCACAAATTTACTATAACACGCTCGAGTGAATAAGCGTAAATAGTGGTGAGTTTAGTTGCCTATGATTCATGTAGTTACTTTCCTATTCTTGACAAAGGTACAGGGGAAAAATCGTCTTAACTTTATATAGAAGATATATATTATATATATATATATAAATATATTATATAGAAGATATATATATTATATATATTATATATATTACATATATTTTATATATAGTCATCCACAGACAGCTGTTACGTTGTTTCACAATTCATCAGTGCTTGACATAACGACCGCATTAATCCCGAGATTTTAAATTCCAATCGTGACTATTGGTGTCCGACACTCTATTCTTTGAGCTAACGAACCTGCTTCTGTGTGGAAAACATATATCGTTTATAAATGAATTTTATTAACGATACTGATAACCTAAATGAACAAATTCGTTTTACGTAAGTATAATTATCATTCCGTCTACCAGAGTGTTTCACGTATATATATATATATATATATATATATATATATATATATATATATATATATATATATTAATGTACCTGTCTTGTGACGGGTAAAATTAATTTCACGAACAAAACAATTTTTCACCACGTTTGTGTACCCATACAAACATTAGAATCAAGATATAATTATGCTAAACCTTATGTCTAGAATCCTTATTCCGATATTTATCAAAATCCATTACATGATTTTGATTCTAGAAAATGTCTAAAATTTAAGGCTTATGTGATCTTAAGAAGAATTGAAATTCAGGGAATTTTGCTTTATTGGTGCCCAATGACTATGGATCAAATTTAATGCAAATCTGAAATGTTTGAACTTTCAAATCGGAGGTTGTACCCATGTTATGCCTCCTAAAAACTTTCAAATTATAAAAAGAAACTGAAATATTGGGGAATATTTATTAATTGATATCTATTATCTATTGTTAAATTTCTTTTTTAATCGAGGGTTTCTGAATTTTCATGACGGGCTTTCAGCCCCGTGTTATCCATTTTGCATAAAACTAAATTAAACTAAATATAGCCCAAATTACAACTTTATCAGCTGTATTCCAAAATTCATAATGATCGGTTAATTAGTTTAAGAGCGAAACCTGTACATACAAATATATAAATATACACATATCTAAATGCATATATATATATATATATATATATATATGAGAGAGAGAGAGAGAGAGAGAGAGAGAGAGAGAGAGAGAGAGAGAGAGAGAGAGAGAGAGACCAGTGTTATATCTGAACTCCCGCTCTCAGCTCTGAACCCCATATTTGCATTTTTATTCTACTATTTTTATATAATCAAATAAATGTATGCATAACTGCCAAATAGGTCTATATTTTAATAATTTTAGGAACCAAAAAAGAGTGAGAGTTTGTGTGGTGGATTTAAATTAAAACTGGAAATATGTCGCATGGGGTACAAAGCTTTTGGCCACTCCTAGTTTAACCAGTAGAATTGTCCACAACTGTCACCGAAAGTTAAGATACATACTCAGTTGCCGTCCTGGCATGATTGTCATAACATTACGCATCTCATTGGATTGAGTATTTTCAATCTAAACTCTTTCATTATTCTAATCAATCGTGTTGTCACTGCGCAGACACATCACGCATACAAATGGATCAAAAGCTTTTGTTTTTGTTTTTGCATTTTTAAATCGATTATTTTCATTCGTACGATATAAATTTGATTGCTTATGGGAAATCGTTTTAAAATGTGTTTTTGATAACACCGTATACAGATTCCGTTTGTTTTTTTCTCTCCTTTACTTCTCTCTTTAGATGCGTCTACGCGTCTTAATATGGGCTCTGTCTGTCACTCGGTCCATCGAGTTCTCATGTTATACATAGTATTTTCATAACGAAACGCATAAATTGAATGAGCGGATCTTGTTTTTAAAAGGATTCTATCTGATGCCATGTTCTTCGCTCGATCTATAACGCTTAAATTTGAAATAGCACTTTGCTCTGTCGGTTATACTTAAGCTTGAAATATCATTTCCTTTGGTCTATCACGCTTAAGCTTGAAATATCATTTTCGTTGGTCTGTCACGCTTAAGCTTGAAATATCATTTCCGTTGGTCTGTCACGCTTAAGCGTGAAATATCATTTCCGCTGGTCTGTCACGCTTAAGCGTGAAATATCATTTCCGTTGGTCTGTCACGCTTAAGCTTGAAATATCATTTTCGTTGGTCTGTCACGCTTAAGTTTGAAATATCATTTTCGTTGGCCTGTCACGCTTAAGCTTGAAATATCATTTTCGTTGGTCTGTCACGCTTAAGCTTGAAATATCATTTTCGTTGGTCTGTCACGCTTAAGCTTGAAATATCATTTTCGTTGGTCTGTCACGCTTAAGCTTGAAATATCATTTTCGTTGGGCTGTCACGCTTAAGCTTGAAATATCATTTTCGTTGGTCTGTCACGCTTAAGCTTGAATTATCATTTCCGTTGGTCTGTCACGCTTAAGCTTGAAATATCATTTCCGTTAGTCTGTCACGCTTAAGCATGAAATATCATTTTCGTTGGTCTGTCACGCTTAAGCGTGAAATATCATTTTCGTTGGTCTGTCACGCTTAAGCGTGAAATATCATTTTCGTTGGTCTGTCACGATTAAGCTTGAAATATCATTTTCGTTGGTCTGTCACGCTTAATCGTGAAATATCATTTCCGTTAGTCTGTCACGCTTAAGCGTGAAATATCATTTTCGTTGGTCTGTCACGCTTAAGCTTGAAATATCATTTTCGTTGGTCTGTCACGCTTAAGCTTGAAATATCATTTTCGTTGGTCTGTCACGCTTAAGCTTGAAATATCATTTTCGTTGGTCTGTCACGCTTAAGCTTGAAATATCATTTTCGTTGGGCTGTCACGCTTAAGCTTGAAATATCATTTTCGTTGGTCTGTCACGCTTAAGCTTGAATTATCATTTCCGTTGGTCTGTCACGCTTAAGCTTGAAATATCATTTCCGTTGGGCTGTCACGCTTAAGCGTGAAATATCATTTCCGTTGGTCTGTCACCCTTAAGCGTGAAATATCATTTTCGTTGGTCTGTCACGCTTAAGCTTGAAATATCATTTTCGTTGGTCTATCACGCTTAAGCTTGAAATATCATTTTCGTTGATCTGTCACGCTTAAGCATGAAATATCATTTTCGTTGGTCTGTCACGATTAAGCGTGAAATATCATTTTCGTTGGTCTGTCACGATTAAGCGTGAAATATCATTTTCGTTGGTCTGTCACGCTTAATCGTGAAATATCATTTTCGTTGTTCTGTCACGCTTATTCGTGAAATATCATTTTCGTTGGTCTGTCACGATTAATCGTGAAATATCATTTCCGTTGGTCTGTCACGCTTAAGTTTGAAATATAATTTTCGTTGGTCTGTCACGCTTAAGTTTGATATGACATTTTTTTATACGTCCACTCATTTCTATAGAAAAATCTTTCGTTTTCTTTTATGTACTAATCAGTCATCACTACCCAAGGCCAAAAGCTACTTGAGGGTTAGGGTCAATGCGATTTTCAATTGGATGATGAACAATGCTGTGAGAGGATTTGGTTCTGTCATGCTTTTATTTGAAATGCTATTTTTTGTTGGTCTGTCACGCTTAAATTTGAAATCGCATTTTCTATCGCTAAACACGCGAATTGGATGGACGCGTCAAAAAATATCAGTTTTAGTTTGAGTTTGTTGTATTTTTTTTCTTTTCAAAGTGATTTTGTCCATTTCTTTCTCCGTTCCAAAGCTTTCCAGGGTTTTCTTTTTTAAAAAAAATGTTATCTTGAGTGGGCGGAAAGTTCCGCCTTTGTAGTCTTCGTCAACTGCGCGAAAAACGGTGTTGAAGGCAAAAAGGACAACACTAAAGATGGTAAAACAAATAAATTGATTATAAAAAAACAAGTGACAGAAATGATCGTTTATATGAACAAACAAGTTTTCATGTGAAAATCTCAGATGAAAAGACGGTGATTTTAATAATAATCCTCTCGCAGTAAGAGTAAACACCGTTCTTTTTTTTTCCTGTAATTCAATCTTCGTAACGCGAGAAAAATGCTCGTTTCTTTTCTTGTGCAAAATAATAAAATAACGGCGACAAATATTATAAACGAAACAGTGAAATATTACTCCGTCGAGAATCCATATTTGGATAAAAGCAAAACATTTCAATGAATATTTTTGAATAAAAAAAACAAAACAAATTAATTTCAAAATTACATAATGCTATGAGCAGAGATTGGAAAGTCGTTGTACACGGCGAACACGTGGGCTGTATACTTGCAAAGCGTCTTTTGTTCGCGTGGGTTTAGCTTAATGGTTTAAGCAATGGGCAGTTGTCTCAAGGATGTTCGTTTCTTGTTCGTCTGTTTTACGGAATATCAACACTTTTCGATTTGTGTTATTCGGATTATTCGGACAACTATTCTCATTTTGGATGCTATTCTCACAACGTTTTAGCCGATGCAACCTCCGACCTTCTTCATGTGCATCTTGTCGAACTCGGGAATCTATACGGAATTTCGAACTGAACCCTTTATTTAATCCACGGGATTAAATTGTGCTCGCTCCGTCAGCTTTCAAAAAGTATATTGTTAAAAATATATTAACCCACAATTTCCTCTAATTAGAAATCTAAATGTAATGTGTAGAAACATCTTACTGCACCCCTTACACACACACACTTAAGGATGACCCCTATAAATCTGGCCCCTATAAATCTGGCCCCTAATCACAGTAGCCCCTTACATCTCAGTGGCAATAAGCCTCGTTTTGGATTAAATAAAGTCTACAAAACTACTATAGGACGGGTTAACCTTGGTACATTGTGCATTCGACTTATACACTCCGCTGCAGCTACTCTCCTCCATCCTTTTCTTTTTTATTTACGTCATTTATTTATTTACGTCATCTTCTTACTCTTCTTCTCTTACATTGCATCTGCTACTACGAATACTCCTTCCATTCTCCGACTTCCACAATTTCTCATCACATTGGTCCCTCGTTTCAACATCAATGTGCAAAAAAGCGAAGAAAAATAATCAGAATGTTAGTATCATATAGATAGATAGTCACTTATGTTCAACGAATTGTATACAAGTAATCATTGACAATATGTATTCTGTTTCGACATTAAATTACACAAAAAAAGTTCGATATGCCGTAAAATAGCCGTTCACTTCAAATCGTAGAATTTCTATGTTCACACAGTTCCCATCATATCAGTATCTTTTTGATTTCTTTGGAGTATTTTTGGTGTCCGACCGCTTGAACTTATAAGAGGACAATTCTGAGACGACTGTTTTTTTTTTTTGTTGTTGTTGTTTTTGTTTTTTTGTTGATGTTTGCTTTGATGTTTACTTTTGTTCATCCCAAAACAAGGCATATTCCAACTGAAACGTAAAGGGATGCTGTGATAGGGGTAATATTTATAGGGGACAACCTGTGTCAGTAGTTTGACAGCAAGATGTTTGTTCACATTACATTGAAATTTCTGCATGTTGGTACGGTCGGGAAAACAGGGGGTGAATTCCAAAAGCAAGGGTTCGAGAAAAGAAGCTATGAAAGTAGAAAATATTCCAGAATCTAGAGACCTTTACAGTGAAGGAGTGTGATTTTGCTGATAATCGGATGGTTCTGGGGCATTTACGTTGGGGGGTCATCGGGGCGCATTTCGTGGAAGTACTTGTAAAACAAACAGAGGCATGCAACACTGCGGCGATGCGACAGGGACCGGAGCTTGGTAGCCAGTGTGAGACCTATTAGGTTAGCTTAATCTAATCTATACTATTTAAAGTTATTACTTTTTTTCGTCTTGCTTTGTCTGTTTGTACACAAATCGCAATGTCTGATTGGTTGGCAGAAGCAGTACTAGATAACAGTCGGCATTTAATCGAAATTATTTATTATTTGTCGTAATGAACCTGGTAAAGTCGTATTTTGTTTGTTTGACCCATTTTGGCGTTAACGGTTTTGTTGACAACTCCAAGGTTTTCGGTTCAAATGGCATGATATCAATTTTCTTAAATATTTTTTATTTTTTTAAGTAAGATAAATCATACAATTACTGAAAATCACATTTCTATTTGATACGACGGCAACGCAATCTACATGCGTTTTATATAAAAAGCACGAACACACAGCCACACATGTATATATGCTGTGGCCTTAAAACACCGAAAAGAAATAAGACAACAAGGAGGGAGTTAACAAGAGTATGTATTTATAGAAAGTAATGTTTTACCAGAGACTGATTCTGGATTGGACATAGCAACCTCTCTCTCTCTCTCTCTCTCTCTCTCTCTCTCTCTCTCTCTCTCTCTCTCTCTCTCTCTCTCTCTCTCTCTCTCTGTGTGTGTGTTACCACCATTACCACTATCATAGTGTCGGGAAGAGTCCATGTAGTGACGCAATAGGTATATCACTGACACAATATATGAGGGAGTTTAACAAATAAAATGAACTTTGAGACAAGATGTAATGTTCAACATATGGAATACTGGATAAGTATGTAAACAGACTAATAGAAATAATAACACAGACACACATCTAAAGCCAATGGAAATTTCGATCGTATCACCAACCTTAATTTATGGTATGAAAGTAATTTTATTGAAAGAAGAGAATGCCTTTTATACAACAAAGCGTCGAAGACGACCCGGAGGGAAGAAATGTAGTATTAAGTTCATAGGGTTGGGGAAAGCGGGAGAGTATTGTGAAAGGAGGGGGTTGAAGCAAGTAAAGAGTGAGGGGAAGATGTGTGAATGTTTGTATCGGCTATGAACGAGGGTGAAGTAGTAGGTCGAGTATGAAATGAGAGGATCAGACAGTGTGAGACTCAGGAAGGGAGAATAAAATCATGCGATAGACGAATTTTTTTCCACGAGGATCTTTTGTGTTGTGATATCGGAGATATTGAAACCCCAGAACGGTGCGAGATTTTATTTTTGGTTCGTGAAATCAGGCAGGACTCTGTCGGACGCTTTAGTTGCGTGTTATGAGCGAGTTTAATAGGTGCGGCTTTATGTATGGTCTTGAAAAAAATGTGCGCAAAGAGCGAGTTAAACGTGTCCACTAACTTAATGGTCCTGTTGTGTTCGTATATTATTTTCTTGAGTTTCACCAATGTAGATTCATCACAATCACGGCATGTTATTATGTGCATTCATGAGTGTGTAGAAAAAAGAATAAGGAGAACGAGGATGAAACGAATACATTTATATGAAACTACTAAAAATTAACATGCGTGCAGGAAGCCTTAATAAATATGAGGCGAAATATCGATCTTTCCACACATGTTTCTATGGTGATTTTTATTTGTTCTTTGTAGATGTCTTCTTTTAATCCTAGTTTGCCTTTTTGAATATAATTATTAATGACAATATATGTATTAGCATATACTATCAGTGCCCTTTTTACTTTGCAGTCTCCTTAAAAGATTTCAGCTCGATGATTGTCGATTAGTGACAACAGAGCAAATATAAGTCAGGTTCATATTATATTCCAATAACCATGTTTTTATTTTATTATTTTTATTTTTTCACATTTCCAAAAAACATAACATTTCTGTGAGATATATTTTTCTGATGATTTTGTAATGTTGCAGAGACGATATTGACATAAAAATGTTGTTTGGCACAAGACAAATGAAACGGACCGTTAAAAATATATTTCACAGAAATGTCATGTTTTTTTGAAATGTGAAAAAATAAAAATAAAAATAATAAAATAAAAACATGGTTATTGGAATATAATATGAACCTGACTTATATATATATATATATCGGTTGATTGTGTTCAAAAACAGCTGGATGCTATACAAAATGTCCAGAGAAAATGTGTTTTATGCCTCCATTGAATGGGGAAATTGTTAAAAGCGGATAAACATGCAGAAATACATCGTTTTGTATTTTATATATAGATATTTGGTTACACGGATGTATAACAGTATTGATATTTATGTATTAGTAATTAGGGTTTGTGGTACAATTCTCTGAATAGAAAAAGGTTTCGCATCTACAGAAATTTCGAGCAGACTGAAAAGGGGAATAAACAGAATAATGAGAAAAAAATAAGTTTTAAGAGAATAAAATTATCCGTTCGCTTCGGGATATACTGACTTTCAGAAATAATTAGAAATAGGAACCTAACGGGGAATGAAAGAAAAAATTATGGCGAGATAAAAAGAAAGAAAGAGATGACAGAAAAGAAGAAAGTGACATCGTGGCAAGAAAGAAAAGTGACAGGAAAATCAGAAAATACTGTGGGAGGAAGAGAAGAAAGGAGAAGAGTCGAAAGGAAAAGAAAGAAACTAACATCATTGTAAGAAGTTTGGAAAGGAGCAAGAAATAGTGTGGTAAGAAAAGAGAAAGTAAAAGTCGGGAGGTGGAAAAAGAAAATAATAGTGTAGAAAAAAAGAAAAGAAGAAAAAGATAGACGAAAGAAGAAAAAAATTGCAGAAGGATTGAAGGGACGAAAAAAACATTTAGGAAAGAAAGAAAATGAAAAAAGGAAGGAAGACATGCGGAAGGAAAGAAAAAAAGAAAGAGAATGAAATACTGCAGTAAGAAGGTCTCAACGAAGCAAAGATAAGAAAGAATGTCAGAAAGAAAGAAAGAAAGAAAGAAAGAAAGAAAGAAAGAAAGGGGAAATATTGTAAGAAAGAAAGAAAAACAAACATGATGGAGAAAATAAAAAGAGAAGCCAAAAAGAAAGATAAACATTGTGGAAAGAAAGAAAGAAAGAAAGAAAGAAAGAAATATTTTAGATATAGAGAAAGAAAAAATAGAAATAAATTTAAAAAAGAAAAGAAAATATTGTAGAAAAAAAGAAGTAAAAAGAGAATGAACGTAACGGAAGTAACAAAAAAGGAGAAGAAAGTATTCACTGTATGCGAACATTGAGTTAGCAAGGGCCCTGGAACATGTATGAATTCGGTGTAAATTGTGTGATGAGATTATTTACCTGTGTGCCCCGAGGCAAGTCACTTTGTGAAGACACGCAAAAAATGGTGTTATGCCTATATCTTTTATTGTGTGCAGAGCATGTGTATCTAGAGAGTGCATGCACACATATTCACACATGCGCACAAGAAAGGTGAGAAATAGTCTGAGGCGAAAGTAAATGCACGCATGCGCGCAGATGAAAAATTCTGAAAGCAAGCGATAGAAGTGTTGGTAATATATTATCTATAATGTAAACCGGAAGACTATTAATACGCATAGGTTTGTCCTCATATATACTTATGGCAAGTAAAAAAATTGTTCGAAAAACAAAGAAAGACAGAAAAGTCTAAAAGCTTTCATAGGGCTAATAATATAAATCATAAATCTCGTGCATTAGTATGTAAAGTAGATACAAAAATAAAACATCGCTATAATTAAAAAAAAAAGGTTAACTCAATACGGCTGGGCCTATCTTAACAAATTATACTGTTATAGTTTCACTTAGCGACGCGTGTATAAACCATTATACAGCCCTGTCGTTGTCGTCGTCAGGAACCAAGTTCTTGCTTGTCTGCAAAATCACTCAGACGCCGATGCTGATTTTAAAAAGGTTTATTTAAGGTTTATTTAAAAAGAGAAGAGCAGTCACAGAAAACAGCAGGGGGGACGGGTTACTTTCGTACGCGTGTGAGAGAGAGAAATACAGACAGATAGATAGACGGATAGTCCGTCTCACTACACCCAGTCACACTGTGCACGCTGCACTCCCCCCCCCCTCCATTTGGGCACAACGCCCTAAACACTGTCGTCAGAAAAAGACACAGCAAATCTCTGCTCGGAAATGACGTGGTTTCGCGACTTCCGTCTGGGGTCGTCATCTCTAACCCTTAAACGTGTCACTCAAACGTTTCGATTCAAACACTGGATTTTATCCACGTTTTTATTTTTCTTCATATTTATATGAGTGCTGTCCGCTCGTTAAACAATAATGACCATCGCTGACAAGTCAAAGGCAATGGATGTGTTAACGTTATAGTCGAATTCAACTTGCACAACTCTCACCGACCGTAGTGATACCTGAAGACAAGCAAGTCCGAAATTTCGATTTCGGATTCAGGTGTTGGTTCAGCGTTTTCGTGCTGCGAACTAAATAGCGTTACACAGGCTTAGGTGGTTTATATGTACGGCTGATTACCAAGCCAAGTATGTCTACGCCCCTAAGCATGCATATTATATATATATATATATATATATATATATATATATATATATATATATATATATATATATATATATATATATTAGCTTTTAGTCATTTTAAACAAAGAGAGAAAATGCAATTGAAATTCCCAGAGACACTAACTAAATCCAAAATATCGCAGACTTAGCACTTGCATAAGCCGACTTACCGCTGGGAAATTTACAAATACAAAAGGGGATTCAAGTATATAAGAGTGAAGGAAAAACAGAGGGCCTTAATTTTAATTATGAAATATTACACGGGGCTCATCAGCTGTTTACCATTTTCGGAGATTTAAAAACAGAACAGTTTTAAGATTCATAGCTGTGCAGTGGTATTGATCAAATAACCATTTCCCTAATAACCAAATGTCGAAACAATTCATTTTAATTTCACTAATATATATATATATATATATATATATATATATATATATATATATATATATATATATATATATATATAAGTGGTGTACTAAAAAGATTTTGATCTTTGAAAAGCCTGGCTTGAGGAAAATTTAACTTGAATAAATTGCCTTTTTTGCGGAATATACCTTGCTCTGAGCAATTGAATTGAATTATGATTTGACTTTTGCTTCTCTAATTCCTTTCCATTCTTCTTCATATATATATATATATATATATATATATATATATATATATATATATATATATATATAAGTAAATTAATAATAATAATAATAATAATAATAATAATAATAATAATAATAATAATAATAATTAAACACTACACCCAAGAACAATTCTGCGACATGGTAGTTAGCATATGAAATTATATAGAAATAAAAGATGCATATATATATATATGTATATACGAGGTCTGTCTAAAACGTTTCCGACCTTTATTTTTTCCGTGCGAAATAGAGACGATAGGGCGCTGTCACTCTACACAGGGAAGGAAGACACCTTCATGCGCATGTGTGAATTTTATCACCGCCTTCCTGCGCGTTAGTCGCTGCCTGTCGGTCGCTGAGTGAAGTGCTACACAATGTGTTCGTCGGATCACTGATTTTCTCAACATGACTGAACGTGTTGAGCAAAGGTACCGCATCAAATTTTGTCAAAAGCTTAGTTATTCTCAAAGCAAAACAATTCGTAAGATTCAGCAAGGTTTTGGAGAAGATGCGATGGGTGTCATACAAATTAAGGAATGGTTCAACCGATTAAAAACTTGCCGCACATCAGCAGAGAGTGAGCAGCGTTCTGGCAGATCCCAAACTGCTCGGAGTGCAACTGTTGTTGAGATGGCGCGAAATTTGGTGATGGAATACCGAATTCAGTATTCTTGGCCAAGGTTTTCCATGCTTTCACTTATTAATATTTTTAAATATTTATAGATGAATGTATTTCGTGGCCTATATTTCCTAAATCAATCGTCCGCAAATGATTCTGTTTAATCCATGGATATGACCATGACTGGTACTATCACTTCGAGCAGAGTTGACATGGGAGTAATGAGAACTAAAAGGTAACTCAACACGCACGCCTTATATTTCCGAAAGTAGCTGATATGGTTGGAAGATAGAATAGACGAAAAAATACGTAGAGGGGGACTGAGAAAATGGATTGAGGGTGCCATATATATATATATATATATATATATATATATATATATATATATATATATATATATAGTAGTCAGGCGGAAAGAAATGTATTAATTCTCCTAATTCCTCCTGTCAAAATCAGTTATCCTAGCGACTAGACCTTCTTTTAATTAATAATTTTCTTTTTTTTCTTTTTTTCTTACATTTTGCCCCCCCCCCCCCCCAGTTGATCCTGGATCCGAAATGTCGCAAGCGCGTAAATCAAAATTGTTGATTTCCTGCTCAGAAATAAAAAGTTCATTCTCCCTAACACACACACACACACACACACACACACACACATATATATATATATATATATATATATATATATATATATATATATATATATATATATATATATAATCAATTGATTCTATACATTAGTATGATCTTCCGTCGATACCTTCGGTTTCACGGAGACACTGGAAACTCAGTCCACATGGAAAAAGCTATATTTTGATATGTGCGCCACTATTGTATCCTCCGTCCGATGAGGGAAAATACCGTCGAAAGTTCGACTAAAAGTAGGAATTTTAATATACGTACAGTCAAGTAACATATAATGACTAGTACTTAAAACGTAGAGGGAGGCTAAAGGAATCTCATCTATTAATAAAGCATATAATGAGTAAAAATTATTGAAAATCTTAATAAAATGTTACGGTTGAACTACATCGTTACAAATATAGGCTATATACTAATACCCTTCGTTCTCTATAGAAACAGAACGCAACACCACTCACCGAAACGGTGTGTCTACATAGAAGTAACATGGTGTAGCTATTAATCTTAATGATATAGATATATACGTATATAAGAAAATAAGAAAATCAGTAAAAACAAAATGTATATTTTAATTAGGAGTACTATTCGCTCTTTGAACAACAATATATATATATATATATATATATATATATATATATATATATATATATATATATATATATAATTATTTTTATTTACACAGACATGTACAAAATCTGCGACACTGGCATGTCGCTGTTATCGATCAACAGCTATCATAAACTGAGATCTCATCAGGCAGAGTTAGAATCCGATCTCTGCCTGATGAGATCTCAGTTTATAATAGCTTTTGATCGATAACATTGACATGCCAGTGTCGCAGATTTTGTACATGTCTGTGTAAATTAAAATAATCATATATAAAAGCTCTATTTGATATTGAGCACTTTTTATAAACCCGGTTGAAATTATTTGGATTACTACTCTGTGGATGTTTTACCTGGATTATTTTTATTATTATTATTATTATATATATATATATATATATATATATATATATATATATATATATATATATATATATATATATTTATATATATATATATATTTATTTATTGCATATTTTAAAGTAGTTGGATTATCAACGGTGTAAATAATATAATACTTAAATTTTTGATTATTATAATTATTTTTAAAATAATATCTTAAAAAACTATTGGAAATTGTGTAATTACGTAGTTTCTGTTACATACACACACATAATGTTCATTATAATAAAATACTTATATATAATTCAACTATTTCTGTATTACACGATGCTTTTTGGCGTTTTGTTTCTGTTCCTGTTCTTTCATAGGGCTATTTCCTTTCATGTTGGTGCTTCTAGTATATCGTATGATGGCGGGCCCTAGTGTTGCTCTGAGTCAAAATATAACTAAATTGAGATAGGGTGTGTTGACAACTACTGCAGGAGATCCACGAATTTAACAACTGTTTTAATTTTCAATCTCTGAAACAGTTAAATGGTAAACAGCTTAGGATTCCTTTTTCTCTTTCACGTTTAATAGTTAAGGCTTTTTTTATGTTTTACAACGGATGTAAATGTATCTTCTTTGATATTTTATGAATTTTGCAGCGGTGAAAGTCGGCTTATAAAAGTTTGTCATATGCCTACATTAGTGTTAGAATAGTACCGCTATTACTGGGAATACGGAAAAGGGGGATGCTTCTGTATTGATAGCAGTAGTAGCTGTTTCAATGAGTGCCGTTTTTGTGGATGACCTATATGTATCATTTTTGGCTTGCATTGCTTTATCAATGGTGATATTTTTGTGTATGAATGACTAAAAGTTTTTTGGAATTTATATATATATATATATATATATATATATATATATATAATGTGGGTGTGGTGTGAAAAAAAATGTTAAATACAGGAAAAAATCATCAAAGAAACGAGAGATTTTACCGGTTTCGTTCGGATCCACGAACATCTTCAGAAGGTAAATGCCGACTTGGAAAGAAGTGTTCCGTGGGGTAGTTGGGGACGGGGGTTGGTGTTAAGTAAATAATGAATTGTTTTAGAGGTTAATGTTACTATTTTTATATCAGCTTTGAATTGTTTTTGTAAGGAAATAGATATGTGATTATTGGGGAGAACAATGTAAGATTTATTTTTCTTTGAGTCATGTCGGTGTTATTTGTGCTGATAATGTTATGAGGGGGAATTTTTGTGGTGTTGGTTTGTTTTTGTTGTAGATATTAAAGGCTCTGCGTTTAACGTTTTAGTTGAAAAATTGAGGATATTTTAAAGCTTAGTAAGTGGATATAGGTTTCTTCATCGCGGAGGTAAGCGGGGCTGCAAATTCTAAGAGCTCTGAGGAACGAGCCTATGATCATTTCAGAGTTTATTCTGTTGTTGTGGTCGGAGTAAAAATGTATAAAATCATTTTTATTCGTTGGTTTTCTAAAGACTGACAAGTTTAGGCCGTTTAAGGTGTCGTGCAGTGTGATATCAAGGAAGGTGCGGATGTGATTATTTTCTAATTCGGAGGTGAAGGAAATGGCGTGTTCAATTTTATTGAGTTTGTCGACTATGTCAGGGGGATTAATATGAGTAATATGGTCCTTAGCTTCCTTGATATCAGGAGAAAGTTACGTTCACGAATGAAAAAAAAACGAATGCCAACATTAGATATTATGAAATACTATTCGTAACTACAGAGTTCCAGTACAACAAAAAACGGAAATTTAGCACAATTAATTAACACGTACATATGGAAATAGAAAACACTTGTTTGTAACGGAAATAGAAAACACTTGTTTGTAACGGAAATTTGATTTTAAACGGAAATTTAGCACAATTAATTAACACGTACATATGGAAATAGAAAACACTTGTTTGTAATGGAAGCTTTGTTAAAACAGAACAAAAAACAAATGTTTGATTAAATGTTTAATGTGTTTTCTATGATCGTCTGCATAACGAGTTCACGATCGAGCTAACTGACGGTCTTCCATTGGGTGACTTCAAGCGAGATACTCTATCAACAAACATTTTTAAGGATTTCATGTCTGACCTTTTTCTTCAATATTTGAACTTGATGAAACAGCAGTTAGGCTTTTAAAAGCCATTTGTTTACTTCAATAAAATTAGAAATATTAGATTTGGGCCAGACAAGTGTTTTTTGGAGGCGTATAGGCCTTTTCTCTACTTGTTGCGATGTTCATTCATCTCTTCCTTTACTTGGTTAGGGTTAGATTAAGTTATTGTTGCACATCTGACCTCTATACGTGAGCTAATTCATTTTCTTGCTAGGTTTCCTGATTTTTTGTGGATCATCCATTATGAGCCTTCTATGAATGGATGTTTGTTTAAACAGCTTCATCCGACTGGATTGCTTAATCTCTATGATTGTCAAACGGTATATTTAGTCGAGTTCTGATCTGGTCATCTACTGACAGACACCACCTCTTTCCATTCTACTTGTTTTCCCTCCCGTTGATCTACTTCGGTAACCTATTATTCCCTTTCAGTCTATCATCATCTTCAATACCATCTTTATTGCATTCATGCAATTTCGAACTCACATTCCCGATGATAGATGATAAATATATGTCATAAACTGAAATGTAGGTAAACACGAAAAAGAAAAGCAAGAATAATTTAGTGACGCGATTCACCTTTCTTTGGCTTCAGCGATGCGTTTTCTCTTTTTCTTACATGTTCTCAAAAGGAAGTTCATGGCTATTTCTATAAAGTAAAATACTAATATATTCCGCATGAATTTATCTAAAAAACCACTCTTCTTCAGTATAAAAATCACAGTTGCCCACGACCTGCCAACGCTTTGCAAGCTTTCGGATTTAGTCAAAGTGTAATCCTTCGACATTGACTTGAAAATTTAGTCTGTCTGTGGGCTCTCGAACTACAGGGTGGTATCGTAAGTCTTGCTATAAAATGTAAGCATGTGTTTGTCTACTTATTCTATCCATTTATTCAATTAGTATACACGGTGGTCCGAAAGTCTAACAACAATAGTGGAACACCCATCAAAGCAGAGCTTCGTAAGATATCATATAGATCATGGCGCCACATCATCTTACGCAACGAAAATGCTGTTGTTCATACAGACATTATCGATGTGTGACACTGCCAATGAAAGTGAATAAACTGAATCGTTACATATTCTTTTTCTACTACTTTTCTACTAGTCTTTTATTGTTATGATTTTGTTTTACTTTTCAAGTGAACAACTGAATCCAGGACAAGTGTGTTGTATTGCTCTGTTACTTGTTTCTCTATTTTTATTACGTTTCGGTAGATTTTGTCTTCGTTATTTCAGTTTCTTTTTACTGATGAACCACCGCTTATCAAGGCCAACAGCCACTCGAAGATGAGGTTTAATGAGATGTATATATTTTCGGCTTAATCACTATGAATATTTTAGAGGGGTGCACATGATTGGAATTAATAAATATTGATTACTTATGGGGACAGATTAAGACAAGTATCTGTTGACAGTTGTTTTGAAGACAGTCAAGTTGTAGACTGCAGGGAAGCATTCCCGTCGTAATTATTGAATTTAGTATGTTGTTTGGGCGGAAAGCTCCTTAGCTTGCTTAGGATGGACCATTTACCAATTGATCTGACCCATGGTTCTTTTAACATGGACCTATTCATCATTTGTAGGTTCTTCTTTGTAAGCTTCTCACTTTCAAATGTGACAGAATAGGTTTGGGGTAGAGTTGGCAGAGATATTTGCCTCGACATGGTAATGTTCTCAATCTTAACAATCCATGCATCCTGTTCGTTGAGCCATATTTAATTTAGCAGGTAGTGCTCAACTGTATGATCAGTTAAGCTACACACAAAGTTATCCTTCTTTATAGGCGCTGATTTGACTCTCCATGCCTTCAGGTCTTGTGCCACATCTACTTATGGTGGGAAGAAAGTAAATATCAGCTAGAAACAAATAAACTGAAAAGAATACTACAAAGCCTGTTTATAAAAAGGCTGGGATGTTCCATTATACTCAGAAGTCTATTCTCTGAATTCGGGGTGGCTGCTAGTCCATGAGTAGATAATCTTTTAGGGAAATTCTTGTTTGAATTAAGACATATTTACATATTATATTCTTACTCTTGGAGTCCATTATGTCGGTAAGTGTCAATTTGATTCTACAGAAACATGTTCCACGGATAGGAAGTTATTAGGTCTAACAAAACTTTCGGCTAATCCTGTACTACTAGGCACACGAACATGAAATTTAATTGAGAAAAATGATTGGTGATTTGAACCATCTGATATCTATACACGGTAACATTTCATGACGGCGACGTGCAACGGTTAAAACGCGAGAACGTCGACGTACTTCTTTGAAATTATCTTTCTAGTGTTCTTTACTGTTGTTTTAAAATCAAGTCTGTCACGAGAAGCTAATTAATCTTAATTGATAATACCTAATAGCTGATTGATTTTATTCCAATTCTCACACGCAACAAGACAATATTTTGTGCAATCGATATCATTTTAAAATCAAACTCATATCATCAAATGGATTATCGATTATATACTAGCTGAAACATTCGTCTACGACGGGTACTCTCTCCTACCTTCTCTCTCTCTCTCTCTCTCTCTCTCTCTCTCTCTCTCGATATATATATATATATATATATATATATATATATATATTGCAAAACAATAATAACAAATGTATAGTAGCAAGAACTCGTCTTCTACCACAACTGCCATGTAGAACACGTTACCCTGTGGGCTACATCATAGTAATCTTCAACATAATGTTAACAAATACTTGTCATAAACTGTCCTCATAAGTAATCAAATTTTATTCGTTCTATTCATTATTTTCAATCCTCTCATAATATTCATCATTTAACTGACAATCTATCAATATCATTAATATTTATCTTTGAGTGGTGACTTATTAGTAAATAATATGTGTGTGTGTATATATATATAAAGTTTGAACATATCTCTGCACGAGAGACACTAAAAGATTTTGTATGAACTGCTTTTTGTTGGTTGGTTTATGGCAGATTAACCATTTTAGTCTTATTGAATATTGAATCCAGTCACTTTGCCAAAAATGCTTAATATTTTAAAATATTTAAGAGACTCTATTTCATATACTAATGTTTTGTATATTTTCCTGTACGTGCATATTTTAAAAATAGATCGTTTGCAAACGATAGATTCTATTTAACCTAGAGATGGAATCATCACAGGTCCTACTAGTCAGGGTCAGTGTGGACATAAAAGTAATAGTAATTTGTGGGTGACCCCACACTCACCAAAACACCTAAATGGCGGGCTTTCCACCGGATGTCGTTTTATACAATATCCAGGACCGATTATATTTAACCCATGGATGAGACCATGTCAGGTAATCCTGTCCGAGTCAAGGTGAACCTGGGACTAATAACAGCTAGCGTGTGACTCTACACTCCCGAAACTTCCCAGACTTCACTACTGGATTTAGTTTCATGTCATACCGAGTACATTCTATTTAACTCATTAACTGGTGATAGTGAACCTTGGAGTAATTGTAATTAGGGGGTGACTCCACACTCTCTACGGCTCTAAAATTGGACCGTCTCCACCATATCTAGATTTATGTCATACCTTTGTCATTTTAGTTCAGCTTTTCTTTTCTTAAAATACTTATTCCAGTTATTAAAAAGTTGTTAGGGTGGATAGAGACTTTTGAGGCGCCGGTGTTGGTCAGACAGAATGTATTTAATCCATGGGTGGGACGCTGACGAGTGATACCACTCCTAAACCTGAAAGAATTATCAACTCTACACTCCAGATTAGTTGAGATTAATGCTAACTATAGAGCAACTTAAAGCTATGTAAAACCAGTATCGATAAATGTAAATTGGGATGTAATATTCAGATTTGCAGGCCTACAAAACAGAGTGACAGAACTAAAGAAAAATAATAACAAATTACAGTTACAGGCAGATATTTCAAAAAATTAGGATTAACTACTTTACTAGAGAGAAGGGGTAGAGGTGATTTAATTGAAACCATCAAAATAATTTATCACATTTCTAAGTATAGTGGATTTTTTATATTTCTACTCCATCTGGAAGGTTAGTGTCAAGACAGATTAAAAAAAACTAGATATATTAATATTTTTTGCTAATAGAGTGATATATTTTTTGAATAAGTCGCCAGATCATATTTAGAACGGCAATAGTAAAACATTTTAAGATGGAATTTGATGAATTGAGAAAAATGGTAAAAAACGTTAATTAATTGGACATGTTTGTGAACTATCGGATGAAATATTTCACAGAATTTTATATGTATATTAATATTGTATTAATAGTGTAAATGTTGTTAGAAATGTTAGTTTTGGGGAAGGATAAGTATTTAATTGGGAAGATAGTTAATATGGAAGATGCCCAAAAAGTCATGAAAAAAAATAAAAAATAAATAAATAAATAAATAATAATAATTGTAGTAGTAGTAGTAGTAGTAGTAGTAGTAGTACAATCGATCCAAATGAGATGACCTACATTTATCTTATCCTTTCCATCGGGCCGAGCAGCCAGCAAACTAGTCAGCCAGTCAGTTAGTAGACACACCAGGACTACTAAACCGACCGACAGCCCAATTTAGATTACCGATGGCTTTAATATCGATGTTTCTAATATTACTTTCGCGACTTGCTTTCTTCGCAACACGAAAAGTAACCAAACACGGTCGGGTGAAAAAGATGAAGAAGAAAACGATTTCCTTGGGTCAGACGGGAAAGTCCTCCTTTGGAAAAGTCAACGCCTACTCACGGTTCTCCAACCTGCCGATCCTCGATCCGCCAATGGCCCTGAACTCAACCCCGGCCGCTAAAGATGAGGCCATTTAAAAAATAACAAAACGCGGGTAAATGGAGTATCACCACGCCATCTCGTTAATTTTGTCCACAGAAAATAGAAGAAACTGTCCGATTCGGAGTATAAATATAATTTTACACTTATAGAATTATTCTAAAGCGGGATGTTTACCCGACAGACATTTATTTATGAAAAATCAGACTTGTTTACTTATGGATGGCCCAAATACCATATCATTTTCTTCATCTCCACCGAAAAGTAGACCAGACTAATAATTAACTACGTAGAGTGTGTCGTCTCTACTCGACAGGCATTTATTTATGAAAACAAGACTTTTTCTGTTACCTATGCCGAAATAACTTTTCTTTCTTTCTTTTTTTACTTCAATTCATCCAAACAAGGCACACTGCCACTGAAACGTAATGGGCTTCTGTGAATTAGGGACCAGATTTATAAGGGCATCCTAAGTGGAGAATTGTGCAGTAAGATGCGTGTTCGCATTACACTTAAATTTCTGCATGTTGGTAGTGTCAGGAAAAATCGAGAGTAGGGAGGGAATTCCAAAGGCAAGCGGTTCGAGGAAATAATCTATTAGAGTAGAAAGCTTTCCGGCATCTGTGGACCTCTACAGTAAAGGGTGTGATTTTGCTGATTGTCGGGTTTATCGGTGGTATTTACGTTAAGGGGGCACAATTGCAGCAAGTTCGTCGGATCATATTCCATTGAAGTACTTGTAAAATAAGCACAGTGATGCAGTATTGCGGCGATGGGACAGGGGATTGAGGTTGGTAAACGATGTGGAACCTATTAGGTTAGGGACTCGTTTTGAGACTCTGTCCAAGAGGGAGAGACTAGTGGTTGGTGCACCAGTCCATATATGGCAACAATACTCCATGCATGGGCGAATGGTGGCCTTATGGTAATATAGGATGCTGGCATGTGTGACAATTTTTCCTGAACACTAATCCAATCTAATAATATTAACTCAGCAGTAACAATGGGGCCATTGGCGTAGAATATCAAATATACATTTAAACACGCGAATGCATTAGATAAAAAACAGTGATTATGGGATTTTTTGTACATATCTACTATGGTAGTCCCCTTTCCTGTAATTCGTGTAATGTTCTTTCTTTGTTTTTAGTTGGGTTTACGTAGCGTTATTCTCTGACAAATTTCGTGTGGTTGGTCGATGTTATCTGGTTATGTAGGTTGGTTTCCGCACTTGAGGAGTTTTTGTTTTTTTTTACATTTCAGCAATGTTCATGGGTGTAATGCTTGTATGGTGGCAATCTTCCTTGTAAGCATATTTCACCTAGTCTTTTTCTGCTTTTTTTTTCGGAACTGTTCCTAGTGCTCCTACAATTAGAGTAATTTTCTTCATGCTCCATATTCCCTTCGGCTCTCTGGTAAGCTCTATATATTTGCTGAGTTTGTTTCTGCTTCCTTGATTGTCACTCTGTTATCTGTTGTGACGTCGAAATGTACTATTTGATAGTTTTTTTTTTTCATGTTGACTCTTATCAGGTCTGGTTTTATAACTTGAATGAGTTTATCCATTTGTATTTCCATGTCCTATAGGAGTGTGTCCCGTTTAATTACGAATACCGTGTCTAATTTTTACCTTTATCATTTGTGTGTGTGTTTTTTTTTTTTTTTTGCTTTTTTTTTTTTTTTTTTACAAATGAGTCACTTCTTATGAAGCCAAATAGCCACTCGAGGGTAAGGGTTATTGGGTAAGACACTGAAAGGATTTGTAACGATGGTTGTAATTGGTAGAGAAATTGATTATTTAAGAGGATGGTTCAACAAGAATTTGTTTATATTGGACTTGAAAACGGCAATGTCAGTCAGTCAGTCGAGAATAGACGGGTAGTTCTAAGAAATAAATTTTGCTCCTGGAAGTTACGCTGGGTTCTAGGTACACAGAAGGGGGGGGAGGGGGCAGTCGTTTACATCGTTCCCGGTAGACTATCTTCCCAACAACATTATTTTTTATACTCCTTTTTAGCTCATTTGCTGCATTCACTTACGTTTCGTCTTTTTGTTCACAGAGTCTGCATTTACAGTTTTCTTGGTGTGCATGCTATATGTTCTGATAGCGTTATTTTGTGTGGCTGTCAGAATAGATTCCGTTTCACAAAATAATTAGTATTATTTACTAAGAGTCTTCACACGAGTCACTCTCAATGATGGTTCAGTATCAATAACAAGTGGTATTCCATGGTATTTGAGTGACAAGTTTCCAAAGATTTCTAGCACTCCCCCGTTTTTTTCGATAACTGTTGAAGTTCATTTGGCGTTATCGCAACATCCGTTCATCATAGATTTCTCACTGACAACTATCGTTGCTTAAAAAAAACGCCACCATCACCACTACCACTACTACTATCTTGTAGTAGTAGTAGTAGTAGTAGTATTGATGGTAATGGTGGCGTTTTTTTTAAGCTGCTCTAGTTTACTTCAATTATTTTCTCACTTGTTGATACCCAGCATGTGTTCTTCGGAAGCGTTACTGAGTTTCTGACTTTTTCTTAACTTTCCTTCGAAGCGACCTCTAACTTAACTTCACGCTGTTCGTTAAATGCAAGAGTAGGAGGAAATGGGCCGCGGCGAAACTACGGCATAGCTTAAGAGGAAAGAAAGGAAATTAAGTGACGAGAAACGAAAATCGAAAAACAGAAACTAGAAGAACCAAAACGACATCGAAAAACGAAATCGGTGAATTTTTTTTTTTTTTTAATTTTTTTTTACAATTCAAAGTCAATTTTGCTTTCCAGCCCCAAAGATCAACTATGGAGTCCGCTTCGGGCCATAAATTTCATCAAACTGAAAGCGGCTCCGGTAAAAAGCTTATTTTTATTTTTATTTTCATTTTTATTTTATTCCTTTACTATTCATTCTATATTGATTTTTAACTACTGCAAGCATCAACACCCGCTGCTAAAGAATTTACAAAAGTAGAACGAGAAAATATAGACAACAAAAGACAAATCAAAGAAAATATGAAAATAAAAAAGTAATTTATACTGGAGTCAAAAATGGCGGAGGGTAATATTAGATTTTTCGAACAAATAAGTCAAGCATAAAATATATGCAAACTTTATATATCACAATATATATATATATATATATATATATATATATATATATATATATATAATATAAATAATATATAATATATAAAGTTAAGACGATTTTCCCCTGTACCTTCTTGAAGAATAGGAAAATAACCACATACATCACAGGCAACTAAACTCACCACAATATAACGCTTATTTACTCGAGCGTGTTTTAGTAAATTTGTTATTATTTTTCTCGAGCTAACACTACATATTACTTTTAGCCCACTATCTTCGATTCTCCTCAAAACATACTCCATATAGGTGGTAGCAAAAACTTTTCTCCCTAACACTTCAGTACTGACACCGGGAACTAATAAACAACGTCTACTTTTCAAAAAATTGTCCGTTAATATTTACGATTTGTCTGCTATTAATTTACTACATAATACAAAATATTATGCACATATTTAATGGAAGCTCCCGCTAATCTCGCTGATTTTCGAGAATATCAGATTACATTGTTTCTACCTATTACGTATACATTTATACTCATTCCGGTTTTTAGAGAATGCAATTAACGAACATAGTTCATTGCAGTGTTTCATTATTCAACATGGCGGCTACAATTTCTTCAGCGACTCGACTTCCGAATTAAGTCAATATACGCCAAGCTACGAGACAGACTTGCATAAAGTTGACATTTCTTGAATCCTACACCTTTCACATGAATAATATCAATAAATTGGGGAAAAAACATCTATTTCTTCGTATAGAAATGACACAAAACGTGTGACTAGTGGACCCAACATTTGGTCGCTTTTCGGATCGTAATATAAAACGCATGTCAGCTACATGTTTAGTTTTACTGACCTATTTTTCAATAGATTTTTTAATCGCTTTTGTAGCTAAGTGGTTATCGCCGTAGATCCTAGACCGAGAGCTTTAGTGTTCGACCCCAGTCGACACAAACATTTTTTTTTACATTGTTAAACTTTTGCTTGCGAGGGAGGAGGGGGAAGGGAGGATTATGGGCCGGATTTTTTTTTTTTTGAAAAGAAATCAATGTAATAGGTAGTACTTTAACTATTGTGAATATCAGCATTTCTCTTCGAACACACACGGTTTATTAGTGCTCTGCAGACTTCTTTAATTATATTTATGTGTTTTAGTAGTGCTCAGGAGGCATACACATTTTTCTTTGTTCTTTCCTCGCAAAAAATGGAATTTCTATACAAAGATAGCAGAAGGGGGATTGGATTTAATAGGGCTCTGTAGGTCTCTTTAATTTAAAAAGTGCTCATTATCATAGATAGAGCGGGTGTTTTGGAAATACCGGTACCATGGGATGGCCAGGAAGACTCCTACAACCGCGTCTCCTTCCTTCCTTCATTCCTTTCTTCTTTCTTTCACACTTCAACAATTCCAAACAGAAAATTATTCTCAACATTAAATGTGTACGTTCTGTCGGATGTTGATAAATTTTAATCAATTCTTTTATATTTCTCCCGGGCAATGCCGGTAGACGGGTCCAGCTAGTATATATATATAAATGTGAAAAATATATCTTTTAATATATCTTTTATTTATTTGCTATATTTTGACGTCTAAGAATATCAATTGTTCCTTATATATAAAAAAATAAGTTTTTTTAAGCTGAGAACAAAATTTTAGCCTGACGATTTTCAGGAAAGGGATTTAAAAAATAAAGATGGCGAGCTTAAATACACGCCATAATCACGTTGATGCACCGGTTTTCGTTAGATCACCGAAGTTAAGCGACATTCGCCCTGGCACGTACCAGATGGGTGATCATTTGGGAATAATAGCCGCTGTATGTGAGAGGACAAAGAAACCTCCCTGCATCAAATACAGCCCTGAGTAGGCCTTTAGTGAGTATTTCAGTATAACCTGATTATCCACACGTGTGTGGACACAACGGAACAATCGCGCCCTGGGCGGAAGTTCTGTACTCAATCACGTGGCGAAGCTCTCCGGAGAGAGAATGCAATCCGTTCGTTTGTGCGTTTATTTACATATTCTTGATGATTTTAACTCTAAAATAAAATCATCTGAACTTAGGGGAATTGTGACTTATACCTACGTTACAATTTTGTAGTAGATAGTGACCTAATTACGGTTACAGACAGACAGACAAATAAACAACTATACATACAAATCCAAATTAAATCCAACATTGCAATATTTGGGTGATTATCCAGTATTTATTGTAATAGTGCTCAATATAACAATATCTCTAATAATAGAACGGAATCAAACCTCACGTAGAAATATCAAAAAATTTCTGCATCAAAATAAACACATATTAACATCTGTTATTTGATTTAACCAGTATCCATTGAGTTAAAAATCTATAACATAAATTTGGTGTCCGTCTTCATTTCTGTCCGTCGGTTGCTTTGTGCGAGGATGCAATTTGAAGCAAATCTTTATACAAAGATAAAATATAAGTTTTTTTTTAGTAAAATTTTACGCGTGATCTAATCGCGGTATTCCTTTTATATTAATAGGTCTTGCAACAAACGCGTGTGTTAAGCGTGAACTCTTCTCCCCATGCTCTGTTAATATTGGCGGCTGTCTCGGAAGCATTTTTGTCGAGGTTGTATTAAAAACCTCTTATAAAATGAATGTATTGCATAAAAAGTTATTTTGCGTATAATTCTCGTTCAAAAATTTCCATCAATTTATTGTATTTCTTTCTTCTTTTTTTTCTTTGTAGGTAAGGGCTTCATCTTTTCTTGAAGGTTTCAAAGTTTCTTATGGTGCTGTTGTTGTGCTTCCTCTTCTCAGGTAAAAAACGATCTTATTTCGGTTCGATAGTGAAAACAGGAATCATCCAACCTTCATAATTGTGTTTCGGAATGTTTGAGATGAGGATTGAAAATTTGGATAATTTGGATTATTCGGACTACTCTTCTCGTCTTAGATGTTATTCTCGCAACGATGTAACCTCCGACCTTCTTTAGGTGCGTATTGTCGAACTCGAGGATCTGTACGGAATTTTGAACTGAACCCTATATTTAATCGACGGAGATAGCTTTCTCTCGTTCCATCAGCACCAGAGATATGTGCTAGGTAATAATCCGTTCTAAGTGACAGTATTCTGGAGGTTGAAAGTTCGATCCTCAGTACGGGCGATACTAAGAATACAATTACGAATGACTTAAGATTTCTACCCAGATCATGGCGGACGGAAGAAGAGCAAACTACTCCCGTTCGAAATTCTCCACAGATTCCCGAGTTCGACAAGACGCAACTGAAGAATGTCGGAGGTTAAATCGGCCGAAACGTTATGAGAATAACATTTACGATGAGAACAGTAGTCCGAATAAACCAAATAATAATAATTTCATAATTGTATTGAATTATTTCTGTCCAAGCTTTTGACTTCATTGAGTCGTCAAGTTATGGATCATATATTTTGAATAGTTCAATTCGGAGTTCGAATTGTATTGTTTTCGAAATATGAACGACACATAACAATGTTTGTATTACTGAACTCGAGTAATTATTTCACTTGACACGACGTTTTCCAACATTATTTTCAACAATATTTAAAACTATACACTATTATTTATATACGCATTGATGTCTGCGTGTGTTGTGTTGTATGTGGATACGTCACGTATGCCATCACGCATTCTGTTTGTTTTGTTTTCTGTTTTCGTTGTTTTTTCTTCTTGTTGTTGTTTTCAGTAGCACTTAACATGTAGAAACCATTCAGCTTTGATGGAATGTTTCTCGAAGACATATCAGGTGTCACATCTGCAGTAGAGTTAGTTTTGAATCATAGAAGTTTTAGAAGTTTGATCATGAAATAAAATGTTTCCTTCTATAAGTGAATGCAAATGACACATTCTTATTCTCGATATATATATATATATATATATATATATATATATATATATATATATATATATATATATATATTATTGCCAGCATGAAGGGAACACGAATTCGATCGTTCATGATTAAAAGTTAATCAAGACTAAAAAAAAAAATATGACAGCCGACCGGTTTCGCCCTCTCTTAACAAAGGCTGTCTAAGGGAATGTCTGTTGGGACTAGATGTGATCAATCTCTACGATTCAATCGTCCATCGTACATATAACATAACGCTATTTTATTTTCTGTACTCTCTCGTTTTTTTTAATCACTCGATACAGCCTTTGTTAAGAGAGGGCGAAACCGGTCCGCTGGCATTTTTTTCTCTTGATTAACTTTTAATCATGAACGATAGAATGTGTCTTCCCTTTATGCTTGCGATAATAAAATTTTGTACTCCCCCAAAAATCATGAAATACATATATATATATATATATATATATATATATATATATATATATATATATATTATTCGGGTAGGGTACTGCTGTTAGATGACATCGTATGTTGCTTAATAGCGTGATGCAAAGCTCTTTGTAAATAAAAAATGGAGCATTGTCAAAGCGGCGGTCAATATTTATATGAAGACATTGTAGATATCATTTACGAGCGCCTATCTTGTAGCTCGGTGATGAGAGCTGCCGACTATCAACAAGACGGTTGATTGTTCGATCCCTGGTTTGGGATTGGTGCCAGTCTAGTCGCACTGAAGAGCTGTAATACAGCGAAACTGTCTGTCTGTGGATGACTATATATATATAATCATATTGGAAGCTAACTAATACAGTGATTACAAGAGATTGATTGACTTACAAGCAAAGGAATTTTCCAACGAAGGACTTGGAACTAATTTTTTTTTGTTTCCACACACACACGATGACGAAAAAAAAAGAAAATGGAAGAAAAAAGAAAAACATTGTCTGTATTACCATGATTAGGGTTTTTAAAACCGAAAATTTGGATTAAAAAAATGATTTTAATAAATATTTTATTTATTTGACAAAATCTCACGTCAAGTTTATCATTTGTTTTTCGTCATTGTCGAGGTCTTACGGCGTAAACGAAGGTCTGCGATTTTTTCCAGTGTTGTTGAAGAGATTTGTTTTATTATTTATGATGTCTGATATCTGTAGTTAAAGGTGCTGGCGCGCGTGTGTACAATCATGGGATGGGTGTTAATACAGTTTGAAATGCCGTTGTAATGATATGCCGTAAGACCTCGACGATGACGAAAAAAAAGGAAGACAAAAATAAAAAATATAGTCTGTACTACCATGATTAGGGTTTTTAAAGCCGAAAATTTGGATTAAAAATTAATGATTTAATAAATATTTCATTTATTTGACAAAATCTCGCGTCAAGTTGTTTGGTTTCTCAATGTTCTAAAGTTTATATATATATATATATATATATATATATATATATATATATATATATATATATATATATATATATATATATTAATTAGTCATCCACATACAGACTGTTTCGCTGTATCACAGCTCTTCAGTGCGGCTAGACCAGCTAGTGCCTCAAGCCGGGATTGAATCTCAACCGTCGAGCTGACAGCCGGCGCCTCTACGCCTGCGCTATCATACGACACTGACAGAATGTAAGAGATATCTCAATGTAAATTTTCAAGTGCCGGGAACTCGAATTAGTTTTACCCAATTATCTATGCCTAAATTATTTCGTCTGTCCGTAACAATGAAACTCTGGTTTGCCTAACAGAAACTGTAATGTATCGTGGTGGGGGGAATTATGGTCACTTAAGCATGGAGCAAAATTCTTTCTTAAGGAGAATTGAATCTTGTATGTTATCAGTATCGTTATACGCGATATAGTTCGTTCACTCAAAGGTGCTGTACATGAAATAAAGGGTATAGTTTAAAATTCCATGTAGATTCCCGAATTCAACATAAAAATTCCCGTGTTTGAACAGATTTACCTGAAAAAGATCGATGGTTTCATATCTCAAAGTGTGAAGAAATATTTTTAAATGCACACCATAGTTAGAAATGATATTAATTATTCAAGTAGATCCTTTCCATCGTCAGTAGTAAAGTAGTTAATCCTAATATTTCCAATCTGTCCTTTTTACTAGAATTTTTTTCATTATTAGTTCTGCGCTTCTTCTTTGTATGCCTTCCAATGTCAATGTTACGTTCAAATTTCTATATCTAGACACTGATTTTATATATCCAAAATATATTACCCTATGATCAAAAACATTCAATTCACTAATACATTTAAGTTTTGAAAGCTTACTTGACAATAAATTTTTAGATTTCGGAGAAATATTTAAAAATGTCCACTATTCATAGAAATTAAATATCGTGTCTATCTTATTTTTTTTCAACCGTTCAATACAAATGATTTTTCACTTAACAAATAATTCGGTCAACATGAGGTTTTTCTCAGATTGGGAAAAAACACTCACATCAGACCTGATGTTTGTGTGTTTTCATATCCACTCTGATTCTTTCGTTTGCGTGCAGATGTGGACGGGAATTTGGTGTTTATAAAAATGTATCTGATGCTATCTACTGTAGTAGTCATCAACCGGTGGTCCACGAATCAGTGATCGTTATGCAAAATTTATTATGATTAGCAGAACAAAAATGGAAATTATTTAAATTGTTATGAAGCTTCAGATTCAAAAATGAGTAGTAACAAAACGTATTATAGATGGCATATATTTGCAAAAATTCATATAATCTCGAAATGAACACTGGTACACAAATGTGACATCACCTAGCCATCATATAACCAAACATGACTTGCAAAGTCACGTTGAATACTTGTTAGTGAATAGCTTCTTACCATAAATGTTGATACGTATTTACTTTATGGTTTACTAATATAATTTTCTATAAACCTTTCATAGCAAGACGCGTTGCATAATATCGAGACCATCAAATTGTAAGCAACCCCAGAATCAAGAGAACCAAACGCAGGTAGTTGAGGAGGATGTCGAACGGAGTGATATTAATTTTGATTAAATTTTAAATACATTGAATAACTGCTTTAATGTAGAAATCCATTAATGCCATTTGATATCTATTTTTCATAGCATTTCTTGTTTAAAACTTCTGATTAAAAGAAATGTACACCGACGTGTAAAACAGATTTAAAATATAGATGTATGTTCTAAGTAGAATTATTTAAATATACCTATATCATGTACATCATGTACCTATATTTGGTGTACTCTTCTCTGTGCATTATATTATTTAACTTTAGCTAAATTTTAGCGAAATCCCCTCCAAGCTTTTATGTACTTTTTCGGATATATCTATCATACCCATAAAATAAAGGTTTTCCGATTATGTTATAAAAATATTTAGATATAAATATGTTTACCTTTTTTATTCATATTAATGGTCCGTCAAATTTAAAATTAGACATTTAGTGGTCCGTGAAGTTCAAGGGGTTGGCGACCGCTGGTCTAGTGTACGGTATGTTTGGTTCAAGTGTTCGGCTATTTAGAGGTAGGTGTGCTTTTGCCTGATACCAAGTTTGTGGTTATCAAATCTGACTCTAACAGCCTATTTGGTTTCACCTATGTTTTTCTGATCTATCTATTTTTCTTTATTGCATATCTCAGTATCTTTTGAGACAGAGTTGCCATCAACAAAACATAAACAAGTCGCCCAATTCATTTTCCGATTGTAGAAAGCGAAAACAAAATCCAAAATAACAAATATATCTTCTAAGAATGGAAAGAGACGTTAAGAAATCGCAAAGGAAACAAAGCACAAAAGTAATACGAAGAAAAACAAAATACAAAAAAAAAAGAAGACGCCATTGCCTTAGAATCAATTGGCGTATAAATATTCTGATAACGAGTCTAACAACTGTCGCTTTTGTTTCTCGACATCCGCAACGAAATGGGTAAACAAGAATGATTTACCTTATTTCGCTCGAAGCTTTCTTACATCGTCGTTATCATCATCATTGTTATCATCAACATCATCGGAATCGTCATCATTCGGATTTTTTGTGGGTTGCGGGAAAGGGGGTTAGGGTTATCCATTTTCTTGTTCTTTTAATATTCATTTTTCTCGTTCCAATATTGTTTCAATTAATTTCCATTTTTTCATTGCTTTTTATCATCATTCTTCCTCTCCGCAAATGTATCTTCACCCTTCTCCTCCCCCCTCCTCCTCTTTATTCTTCTTCTAGATATTCTTCTTGTCTAATTCTTGTTTCTTTCTCTCACCTCCTCCATTTTATTCTTTGTCTTCTTCTTTTTACTTATGCTCCCTATGCTTCTTTCTCATCTTTACCGTCTTCCGTATTGTCGATTTCTTCTTCTTCATCTTCTATTGTTTCTTTTCTTCATTTTTTTCTTACTCATTGTTCTCCTTCTACGCTTTTGCTTGTTATTCTTTTTGTCTTGCAACTTCTTTTTCTTCTTCTTTATCTTTTTCGTTTGTCTTCTTCTCCGCCTCATTGAAATCCTTTCTTCTTTATTTTTTTTTTGGGGGGGGGGGATTCTTTTCTTATACACTCTTCTCTAAATAACTTAAGACTTTCGATTCTCTGCCTTTGTGTAATCATTCGCTGTTCACATTATTATTACTTAATAAAAGTATTATTATTATTATTATTATTATTATTATTATTATTATTATTATTATTATTAGACGCAACAGCAGCAGCTCCATTCGGCTACATATTTTTCTCGTATATACAATGTAAGTGTTGAGTTTGTTAATGAACAGCCGATTGTGATAATTATCCCGACAAAGGAGAAAGTAATGCCTGGGAGGATGGTCTCATGACAATAGAACGGATACTACAATATCGTCTCCCCCACTCAGGAAAAAAAGGAAAAGGTGGTCCCTGGTAGGATGGTATCATGACCACAGAAAAAATACTAACCACCCCACACCCCCAAAAAGAGGGCGGTAATGCCCGGAAGGATGGCCATCATGGCAACAGAACAGATATTACACTACCCCCACAAATTGAGAATTAATCTGAAATATTATAATAAACTGAATTGGGCATTAAAAGATAGTACAATTGTACACTATTAATAAAAGTAATAGTTTAGTTTCGGCTTCAGATAAATAGGTTATAGCAGAGTTTCGGCTTCAGACAGACAGATACCAAATCTCCATTAGTTATAGATTATTATGACTTATTTTACTCACTACGAGTTCTGAAAGAAGTTTTCACAATCGAAATCATCACTAGCAACAATAGGCTATGTTCCCTGGAGTCTAAATGACAACAAGCCTCCACAGATTTTCAGCACTCTCCGCTTTTTTCGGTAACCATTGCAAATCACAAGGTTTTCTATGCACCCTGAGTGGTAATAAGTCTCTTCGATGTACTTTGTTTTTAATTTTTAGTCTATTATAATGTTTAGCGTGGTCAACTCCATAGGAATGGCATTGATTTGATTCACCCTCTCCTCTCTCTCTCTCTCTCTCTCTCTCTCTCTCTCTCTCTCTCTCTCTCGCTCTCTCTCAATAAATAAATAAATAAATACCATCATCATATTCTCTTTTCTTTTTTAATATCACTCATTATATTCTCATCTGTGGTTTTTAATATTAGCACCATTAATCATTATTGCCGTTAACATCTCTAAAGCATATTGCGTAAGAAGACATCGCCTCGAATACTATTGTTGATTACTGAAACTGGGATATTATTCTTGATACGGCGAAGGTTCACATGGATTTTCGAGAGTGTAGATGATTTGAAATATACATTCTCTTCAATAGCAGAATAAGAACAAGTCAACTATCACATTTATATTGCATGTGCAATTTGAGTTATATTTTGTAGAATAAAACTGACACTAACCGACTTAAAGGCCTCTAACAGTTGATATGTAAATATTACTTAATTCAGGCAAGCATTTTCCTAAAGGTGTATCCCCTCATGGACTAGCAGCCAGTCAGAATTTAGAGAATAGACAAATTCTGAGCATAATGGAGCATCCCAGCATTCTTATAAACCGGCTTTCTAGTGTTCTTTTCAATTTATTTTTTTGTAGCTCAACTCGTCAGACAATTGATCACTGATTACTAAATTTAATATATTTGACTTCCCAACCTACTTCCAGTGGCGACCCCGTGTTATATAGGCCGGGGGTCGTCATCGAGTTGACCCTATGCAATCAATTACTTAATTAAATCATGTTTGTCTCAATCGTCTTAAAATCATACCTTGTCTTCTGGCCGGCGCCGTCAATCGTTCGTGTGTGTTTTCTCCTCCGAGGACTGAGGTCAGCTCCATCGGCTGTAATAGAAGATCGCCAACATCTTCTCACGTTAATTATCTTTCAATTAATTTAACAGTATTATAGAAGATGGCTGATTTATTCGAACATGATTGTCCAATAGACTGCTGTTGCAGTCTTTTAGTAGAATTGTAAAACTAGAAAATGTAATTAAATGTTATCTATACTTAATATAATCAGTAAATTAAAATTATGCATGTTAATGGCGGCGGTTAAGAGATTGTAGCATTCGATTATTCGATGTATTACTATTAGTTACATTTTATTTTATTGTATTATCGGATCGATATAAAATTATCGATTTCATTTTCGTTCATTTATTCATTCCTTTGTTTGGTTCTTAAAGATCGAATAGAGATAGAACCTTCGGGATTTCCATCTTATCCTCTTTTTTAATCTTTATTCAATTTCTGTTTGTGTCTTCATTCTTTTTTTAAATATTTAAATTAAAATTAATATTATAATGAACAAATAAATGAAAATAATAATAATAATAATAATAATAATAATAATAATAATAATAATAATAATAATAATAAAAGATAAAAATCTAAAATTTCCTTTTATTTATTATTATGTGTACTCACTAGGAGTTCTCACACAAGTTATCATCAGTGATTGCTCACCGACAACAACCAGTGGTGTTCCCTAGAGTCTGAGTGACAACAAGCCTCCCCAGAGTTCCAGTATTCTACATCTCTTTTCGATCACCACCACAAATGACCTTGCAGTATCGCAACAACCGCCTATCATTGATTACTCGTTGGCAACAACCATTGGTCTCCTCTGGGATTTGAGTGGCCATAAGCCTCCCCCAACGTCCCAGCACTCTCCGCACTTTTCCAGTGGAGGTTTGGTTATTGCTGTCCCTCCTCCGTCTTCCCATCTTCCTTGACTCTCTACGACTATTTTCTTTGGTGTCAGCCGAGACTAGTGCCATTTTATTTATTTATTTTGCGGGGAGCAGCTTGTTTCTTGCAGTTTCTGTTCTTTGATTCATGCGGTGGTGGTCTTCCTGTGGTTTTGTTTTCTTCCTGTTGTAACTTCCATGTAACTGGTTACCATTTATAGCTTATGCGGGTTGGTTTCCGCATTCGAGGATTGTCCTTAAGATTTCAGCTGTTTGATCACTGCAGTCCTTTGTATGGTTTCAGTGATCCCTTTGATTCCAATTTCTCCCAGTCTTTTATCCAGGTTAGTGCTCCTACGCTTATTGGTATTATATTGACTTTCTTCATGCTCCATATTCTTTTCAGTTCTCTGGCAAGTTCCGTGTATTTGCTTCGTTTTTCCGTCTCCTTGATCTTCAATCTGTCGTCTGCTGGAACGACGAAGTCGACGATTTGGCAAGAGTTTTCCTTCTTAGCAATTATTATAACATCCGGTCTCCTTGCTTGTATGAATTTATCTGTTTGTACATCCATATCCAAGAGGATTTTGTGTTTTTCGTTTTCGAGTACTGTCTCTGGTTTATGTTTGTACCATTTGTCTCTGTATTCGAAATTCAATCGTTTGCTCAGTTCCCAGTGTACTACTTTCCCCCACGCAATCATGTCTGTTCTTGTATTGTTTTGTGGTGGCTAGTTTGATGTATTCACTTATTATATGATTTACTGTTTCGTCTTTTTGTCAACACAGTCTGCATTTACTTTTTCTGGGTGTTATCTATTTCAGCTTTAATGTAGTGTTTCCTAATCGCATTGTTCTGTGCATCCGTCAGTAAAGATTCCGTTTCTGTGTTCCAGTGTCCTTTTTTTAAGCCATGCCCAGCTATTTTCGTTGGTTTCATCTCTTGTCAGTCTTATGAAGCGTCCATTTAGTTTTTCTTCCCACTTTTCTTTTTTTGTCTTTTTGTTTCTGGTTTCGGTGCTTCCTGAGTTGCTCATTGGAATGGTGTCTCTGCTGCGGTGATTAGCCTTTCCGTGTTCTGGATTATGTATTTTTCCAGCTCTTTTTTTTGTGTGTGTGTGTCTTCCACACAATCTTCTATACTTACCAGTCATCTTCCTCCTTTGAGTCTGTCCGTATCGTCCTCTGGTCAAGGTGCTTGAGTTCTTCTTTAGTCTAGCCTATGAATGGTCCAGACTATCTTATTAGTGATACTGCCCAGGTGTTTATTCCTTTTACGAGATTTCTGCTATATAATTTCTTTTCTAAGAGTTTTCTTGTTCTACCTAAAGATTGTTTTCCAATTTTCTCTTTCATTTTTGTAGATTTGATGGTGTCTGCTTACAGAACTCCCAAATATTTGTAGCTATCCTGTTCGCTTAGCGCCCTCATCTCCTCTTAGTTGGGCAGTACCATGCCCTCTATCGTCTTTGTGTTTTCTATTTTCATCTCTAGCAGTGCACATTTTTCCATTCTGAATTCCATTTGAATGTTCCGACTGAAAATGCTGGTCGTATTTATCATCTTTCTCAGTTCCTTTTTGCTTTTTGCAGATAGTTCCTGGTCGTCCATGTAAATCAGGTGGTTCATTCTTTGTTCTGTGTCTGTAAACTTGCATCCAGCATCACATTTTCTGAGTATGTAGTTGAGTGGCATCATGGCTATTATAAACAGCAGTGGTGATAGAGAGTCTCCTTGGAAAATGCCTCTCTGTATTTTGATCTCAGTCAGGTGTTGTCCTCCAGCTGTCAGTTCTAGTCTCCGTGTTTCCATTGCTTTCTTAATAATATTAATAATCCTGTCAGGTATCTTGTATATTTTAAGCATTCAATTATCCATGCTTTAGGGATTCCGTCGTAAGTTTTTCTTAGTCAATCCATGCCATGGATATGTTCTTTTTTCTGCTTTTTACCTCCTTATTGATCTTTTGATCTTTGATCTTCTGTTCCCTTTCCGGCATCCTTTTTTGTTCTTCGGGGAGAAGTCCACGATTGTTCAGGGATTGGTAGATTTGTCCTCTCAGTTGTGCCGTTAGGATTTTCCACATTGTTGGTAAACAGGTTATTGGTCTGTAGTTGCTTGAGATCGTTCCCTTTTTATGCATTTTTTTGTATTAGCGTTGTTCTTCCTTCGGTCATTCACTCTGGTACGTCTGTAGTGTGGATACATCCTCTCAGTTTCTGCGCTAGCCTTTCATGTAAGGTCGTGAATGTTTTAAACCATTATTATTATTATTATTATTATTATTATTATTATTATTATTATTTCTTACCCACTAGGAGTTCTCAGACGAGTCATTGCGAGTAATGTCATGCTAGTAAACACAATTAGTGCTCCCTGGATTCTGTGTGACAAGTCTCCACAATTTTCCGGTATTCTCCGCTTATTTCAATCACCATTATAATTCATGTTATGTTCTCATCGTAGCCGTTTATCAGTGAGTTCTTGCTAATAACGGCCGATGGCTTTCTCTGGAATTTGAGTGATAATAAGCCTCGTCACTATTCCGTGCACTTCTAGTTGAGGTCTGGATAATACTCTCTCTCTCTCTCTCTCTCTCTCTCTCTCTCTCTCTCTCTCTCTCTCTTATATATATATATATATATATATATATATATATATATATATATATATATATATATATATAATGATTTCCCTTCTTTCCAAGGCCACTTATGTTATTTATAAACCCTAATAGAATAAATAAAGGAAATGATAAAAAGCTTAATACATAAAAAAGGGATAACAATATAAAGGAAGAAACAAACACACAGAATGGGATTAATAGGTATTGAAGATATCTACCACACTCTATCCAAATTCGGGTTGCGTACTGTAGAGACCAATTCAGACCCCATAAAAATCTCATTAGCAAACATAAAAATATTGACACCACTCCTACCACACAAGCTGGCATTTGTGCTATAAGCGCAGTAATTATTATATCAGTGAACACACAAAAAATATTCCAAATATAAGCGAGTTCTTAAACTCAGTGGTGAAAAAATGCTTTCTTGTCCATATGTTTGATAATCAAAAATATGCACAACTCACATCGAAGAGGTCTGATCGAAAATGCTTTTATCGCTGATTCTAACAAGATGATGACAAAAATCTGATTTTTTTTTTCTTATTTCAATCTTAGCTAAGCGGATTATAAATAGTTTTTATTAATTTTGATACTTGTTGACATTCAGCCATTCCCCCTCACTTTTATGATCCTTATTTGTCATTCTCTTTTCCCTTCTACCCACAACATGTTCACATTTTCGAATGCCTCCCTTTCCACTCTCCTACATCGACCCACCTAGTTATGTATCATGGCTCATATTCCTTGTCTTTTATTTGACCAACTCACTTGACTTTTGTCCTCCCGTGTTTCTTCTCAACACTTGGTTGTGACTTTCTTATTTCAACTACCCAATTATCTTTCCTCTTTACTCCTACCCAGCCACCCTTATTTCCTCCTCCATCGTGTATTTTATTTACCTCCTCTCTCCAGAAGGTTAGACACAAGGCCAGGTGGGAGTTTTGATGAAAGTGTTTCTGTGGAACGAACTGGATTCGAACCCGGTACACCCAAGCCTTCGTTCACCATTTAGCCACCGTGTCATCGTCGTGTATATCGTTGTATCAAATTCACTTTTTACTTCACTCATGGTGAAACTTCTAAGAAAATTTTGTGGTTCATCCTTTTCCCATTATATTTTGCTTACATATAGCTATTCATTTGCATGTAAAACTAAGGGGATAATCTAGTGTGTATATATATATATATATATATATATATATATATATATATATATATATTGTGTAATATAAGAAACAGATATCCTTTGGTAAATCCTTCCAATAGTCCGAATCAGGATCTTAGTTTCGGGGGGGGGGGGGGGATTGGCTGATGAATTTACCATAGTTTTAGAATATTATTACTGATATTAAAGTTAATTCTATTAATTAGGTGTTTTTTTGGTTATAATATATAGGGCTTCTAATATATGGAGTTTTTGTTTGTTAGTACTAAATTCTAAGATTTTGGTATTTTCTACTAAGAGTTTTCTGAATTCCGATCGGGGTGCAGGAGTTGTCGTTAGTTAAGTGTTGGGCTCTGGCGCTAGTATCAGACACCTTCCTAATTAATAGAATTAACTTTAATATCAGTAATAATATTCTAAAATATTTATCGCTCCAAATATAGTTTCGCACTTAGTACATAATTCCCGCCAAAAACCTTCTATAAATACTAACACATGGTCTATACCTGATGAACTTCATTCCCCCGAAGATGGACCCAGATGGGTCCGAAAGTACTTGGGAGACAAATCCAAACTATGGCAAATTCATCAGCCAATTCCCCTCCGAAACTAAGATCCTAATTCGGACTATTGAAAGGATCTACCAAAGGATATCTAGTTCAACAATACTTGCCTGCAAGAGAAAATGCTGCCTAGATATATACACACACACATATGTATATATATATATATATATATATATATATATATATATATATATATATATATAGTATGAAAATATATCTATCGCAAGTAAGCTACACAGAAGCTTCCATGTTTCATTCGCCCAGAAATGCATCAGGATGAATTTCCTGAAAAATGGACGTCTCTGTGTAGCTAACTTGCATAAATATATTTTCATAGTACTACTAAGCTCTGCTCACGTATTGGGAACTGCTGAAGTAAATACTGAAAATATATATACACAATATATCATATAACCTTATAATACTTTATGTATATGCATATGGAATAGTAACTATATATAAGTATATATAATATATATATATATATATATATATATATATATATATATATATATATATAAAGAGAATATTTTTTTATAACCAGCGAATGAAGCAGCTGACTAAAGTACCAGTATTTCTAGTAATGTAAGCAAGACCCAAACTATTTGTATTTTTTGTTTTTTTTCATAAAATTTTATTTAAGTTGGGAACTAAAGTTGTTAGAGGAAATGGGAATTTTGTTTTCTTTCACAATGTTTACAAAAGTTATTCTTTGTGTAAATTGAGAATATTCTCTATTAGATATGTATGTGTAATTTATGTTGACAAATATGTTTGATTATGTTGCTATGTACTTACATCTGTTTGCTAACCGACATAGTATTAAGCATCATCAGCAGCAGCATCTAACTTTAAGCATTAGTATTGTTTGTAACCACGTCAACTGTTGTCGTTGTTTTTTTTACGGTGTGAAATTATTCATAAAAGTTCTAACAAAGTTGGGAATGAATGAAAAAGTATGCCGCCATTTTTATAGCAAACTAGTAAATTGATAAAGAAAGAATAAATAACTGAGAAAAGAAAGAGAAACGGATAGATAGATAGATAGATAGATAGATAGATAGATAGATAGATAGAAAGGAAAAAACTAATAGATACTTAAGAAAGAAAAAAATAATTGAAGTAAGATAGAATCAAGAATGAATAAAAAAAGATGTGATGAGTAAATCAAGAAAGATAAAATAAATATATATAATAGAGAAGAGAAAGAATAAAGAATAAAGAAAGAATAAATATATAAACTAACAATCAGAATGAAGTTAATGGATATTGAAGAGCAGTTCTGAGGAGACTTGGATAGAAATATACTGAAAACGAATACGACAAAATGTATATGTGAACGGATTTACTCGTATGAAAAAAGAGTAAAAACCTTTAAAAGAAAATTCGTAGTTAGAATGAAATATAAAAAAGTGAAATTAAAAAAGTCAATTTTTTTTTTAAACTTTGAATACAAATGTTTTTAAAAATGATAAGAAAAACGAATAACTCCATTAAATTTTTTAAAAAATCAATTGAATCAAATGAAAAATGTCAAATGCAATATCGTTTTAGACAATAACTTCCAGAAAATCCTTGAATACGAATTTGAATATTAAAACAAGAAAAAGAGGATTTTTTATAATCAAAATGAAGGGTTTAAAAACAGATTTCAGCTTCAAAATTGAGATTTTCTCTTTCTGTTTTTGTTTTGTTTTGTTTGTTGTTAGTTTTTTTGTGATGCCGCGTTATTGACATAATGGATACTTGTTCTATGCCGAAATCTACTCATATCGCATTTCTTTCTGTTAAATTACGCACTAATACCGTTGGGAAAGGTATGAACCCACAATTTATTCCCAGTATAAAATTAGAAAATTTGATATTTTATTTTATTAAGATTAGCAATGCGCGGTTAATGAAGTTAAATTAATTCTCTGCGCACGTTGGATGTTGTCAAAACTCACAACGTGTTACGTTGGCTACGTACGCATGTAGAAATCAAAAGACGGTAAAAAGAGACAAGCAAATCCTAAGATTACATACGATTATACATTGTTGTCATACAATAAAAATGCGCGTTATTCATGAGGTGAAACTTTAAATTCTCTTCGTGGCGTCTTTGATTTTAGGGAAAATACCCCGAAGCTGACGTTGCCTGTAGCGCGTCTAGCCAGAAAATAGGAAAGAAATGCACAGCGTGTTACGTTGTCTACGTGCATGCGTAAAAAGTAAAAGACGATAAAAATAGACGAGTAAAGCATAAGATTTCATATGAAAATACATTGTTTCCATACAATAAAAAATGCACAAGTTTTTCATGTACAAAGATATTATGAAGACTTATATTTTCTTGTGGCATCTTTTTAGGGGAAATACCTCGAAGCCGATGTTGCCTGTAGTACACAGAGCCAGTAAATGAGGAAAACATATAGTCTTAATTCTCGACCACGTCCTAGTACAATAGTTGTAACGAGATCTCATGTTTGCGACAAGTTTTGGAGATCTACCTTTTTTTACCAAGGGAATCTAAATACTTTATATCAAAGGGCATAACTAATAATTTCTCCCCAAGGGGGAGATAACTCTGGTTTCTACACCAGCTATGGGGAAAATAGTGACTCCTGTTCATCTAATCGTTTACACTTACTTACAACAGGTATTGTTTCGTTATTAAATGTCGCGAAAATAGGTTGATATGCCATAACACTATCAAATCAAATCAAATCAAATCAAATCTTGTAAATGCTACGAGATATCAACCATTGTAAGCATATTGAATGGCAAAACATAATAACGAATCATTGTATACGATTCATAGTATTATACTCCGTCCAACCGCGTGAAGATGTGGCGCAAGGCCAGAAGACAGGGATAAAAGGGCCAGCACATCAGAGGTGGAATACTCTAGACCGGCAAAATATGTCTGCCCAGCCCCGTCGACATTCCCCGGTAGGGGTGCCTCAGGCGATTGGCCATAAACCAACACCTTTCTCAAAAAGAGGTGGTAAAGCCTGTGAGCTTGAACCTCCTAGGACTGATCAGAACAAATACCTCAGCATGACCGAGCAGGAGAGCTGGTGCCACAAATACCTCAGCACGATAGAGCAGGGCAGCTGTTGCCCCAACGATCCACCCTGTCGGACTGATTGTCCAGGACGTATCTTCGACTGGCATGAAGTGCCAAAAACACTATTGGTACACATTGTATACGATTCATTGAACGCAAGTTGTTATTTTTCTCATGGTTGGAAAGGGAATTGCGGATTCATACCTTTTCCAAAGGTATTAGAGCATAATGCGAGCATAATAGATCTGACTAGATTCGAACTCGGCACCGCCTTCAATAGTATACGCTGTACCACTCACCAACTCCTGATATTAACTGAACGTTGTGAAATGAAATATTGTTTTAGATATAATTTTCAGCACATGCTAGAATAAGTCTTTGAGAATTAAAACAGCAAAAAAGAGGTTGTTTAATCAAAATTAAGTAAATAAAAATAAAAATTAAATTCAACTAAGAAATAAAAAGCATTTAAAATATGAATAAATTAATGAATTAGCCGAGCAACAACAGTTTGGAAATGTGTAACAACGCATGCGCGGAACGGATAAAAAGAAAATGGCGGACAATGAAGAATTATTAAGAATACAGTTAAATAATAATTGGCATTTTTTTTTTCTAAACGAAAAATAAAAATAAAGAAAAGTTTTATCGAATTTAAATAAAAGATTGCTTCATTTATTTGCTTAGAATATTACGAAAAAAAAAAAAAAAAAAAAAAAAAAAAAAAAAAAAAAAAAAAAAAAAAAAAAAAAAAAAAAAAAAAAAATAATAATAATAATAATAATAATAATAATAATAATAATAATAATAATAATAATAATAATAATAATAATAATAATAATAATAATAATAATAATAATAATAATAATAATAATAATAATAATAATAATAATAATAATAATAATAATAATAATAATAATAATAATAATAATAATAATAATAATAATAATAATAATAACAACAACAATAACAATAATAATAATAATAATAACAACAACTCCTTCTCCTCACGGGGATCCGTGAATATTTCACGGTGCTTCTTACATCGAACCGTATAATTTATTGTTAATAATATTCCGTTTGAGATAATAAATATTTTTCAAGGTCAATACAATTAAGAAAAAAATGACTCTTTCTTCTTCCGTAAAAATAATTGTCATTGTCAGCTAAATATTCTTTAAATAAATAAAACGCATATGACTCTTCTTTCTTTATTTATTTATTTAAAGCTGTAACAATTTTATTCATTTTAAAACAATAAATATTATTTGTCTTCTTACCGTAAAAATAATTGTCAGCTAAATATTCTTCAAATCAATAAAAAGATGTCACTTTTTTAAATGTATTTATTCAAAATTGTACTGTTTTAATCGACAGGACGACAGAACTCAAATTTTAAACAATTCATTTTAAAATGTCGAAATTGTTAACCATAGCGGCATCAGATTAATCACCATCGGACGATCTCATTTTTTTAATGTGTGTAAACGGTGATAACGTATATACAAATATGAAATGCATAGACTTTGTTGTAGTAGTAGTAGTAGTAGTAGTAGTAGTAGAATAATAATAATAATAATAATAATTTTTTTCATAGTAGTCTCAACTTTAGGATGTTTTCTGTTTTTGAACATCAAGTCAATTCCCTTGACCTTAGACATTCAAGCTGTACCTTAACACTTTCGCTGTTCCTAACAGACAAGCCTTTTGCAGAATGTGAAAAGAAATTGTCTCGTCAATCTGTTCAAGCCATGTATGGCAGCTTTTCGTTATGGTTCCAAGCGTTCCAATTACAACGGGAATCACCTTTAATGCTTTATATTGCCATAGTCTAACTAATTCCCATTTTAGTTCTTGATATTTATTTATTGTTTCTTATTCTGTCTCCTGCACTATCAAAGGGGCAGGCTATATCAATGATTAAGCAAGTTCTCTTGTTTTTGTTTAGAAATATTAAGTCGGGTTTTAAATGTTCAAAAACCTTATCAGTCTGTATGCACATGTCCCAAAGAAGTTTGACATTGTTGTTCTCCAGTACCACTTCTGGCTTATGCTCATACCACTTCTTATTGTGGTTCAATTTATAAAGTTTGCATATATTCCAGTGTAGTACCTGATCGACTTTTTCCTGTCTCCATTTTTATACAGGTGTTGTGCTAGCATTGGGCATTCAGATACAATATGCGCTAAGGTTTCTTCCCTTTTATTACACAATCGGCATATCAGTGATTCTGCAGTTTTATCAATGTAATATTGGTGGACCTAGTTCGGATGGCTTGTTCCTGGGCTGCCATTAAGGTGCTCTCGGTAGATCTTTTGAGATCACCCCTGACCAACTAATTCCAGCTGTCATTGCAGTAAATGCAGTATTCTTAAAGAATACACTGTGTAGTTTCTTTCCAAATAATTTTAACCTTCTCTCTTGTAACCTTTGATTCTTTTTCATCCCAGTTCTTAATATTTCCTCTCTTTTCACTTCACGAAGAAGAATCTCATTACTCTCAGAAATATATTTATTTAGATAACCTTCCTCTATATTCACAATATCTTCAACACTAAGTAGACCTCGACCACCGTCCTTTCTGGGTAGATACAATCTCCTTTCTTTGCAAAAGCTCCATAAATTGTAAGCATTTTCGGTGTTTTGGTATCCAAACGTTTTAGTTCATCTACATTCAAGTCAAGTATACTGGCAGTATATCGAATGATAGCTACTGCTCTGGCATTGATAGCATAGATTGTATTCCGACTGTGAAGGTGTGATTTAAGAATACACCTTACTCGTCTGTTGTACTCAGCTGCGATTATTATTATTATTATTTATTATTATTATTATTATTATTATTATTATTATTATTATTATTATTATTATTATTATTATTATTATTATTATTATTATTATCAGCAGCAGCAGCAGCAAATATATGCTCCCTCCGGTCGCATATTTTGTACTAGTTGTTTTTAGTTACATATTACATACATTACATTTTAAACTAAGTAAAAGGTAACCGCAGTCAAAGTGTTTAGAAAACAAAATCTTTAAATTTTCTTCGATAAATAAAAGAAAGTTGCTAACTGGAAGTTATTTTATTGTTTCAGAAGACGGCGTAACAAAATTTATATTTGGCGGACCAATAGATGCCCCACCCTCCAGACTAAAATATTTATACACGTTTTTTTTTTCGGATTACTATCGATTAAGCCACAAAAATTCAGATCATCAAAAGAAAAATTTGTCTTAAATATCTGTAGATTTTAGAGGGAGTTCAGTTCGCTATTCAACTCTAACGTAAATACGTCTTCCAAAATAGGCCTCGAGTGATAACAATATGTTCATCCTAAACTCACTTAAAGTCGTAAAAAATAATGTTTTTTTTTTAGTTTTTCAAAGCGAATAAAAAGGTGTACCTAAAATAAAAATCAACAATTAAAAAAATACAGTGAACACGATTCTAAATTCAGTTATTTAATTGCTCAGTAATTTTTTTTTTACAAAAAAGAAATAAAATCCCCCCATCCTTTATTTTAATAAATAAAACACGGAATAATAAAAACAGTTTTTAAACAAAATTTACTTTTTACGACGTAAAATGTAAAACAAAAAATCCTAAACTCATTTAATGTTCTAAAAAGATAATTATATTCGAAGTTTTTCAAATCGAAAAAAAAAAAGGTGTACCTAAAATAAAATCAACAATTAAAAAATAAAATACAGTTATTTAATTGCTCAGTAAAATGTGTTTTTTGCAAAAAAAATAGTAATTTTTAAATCAATTATTTTTTTAATTAAACAATTTGATTCAATAAATTTGTACTTTAAAACATAATTTCTAATAAGATTAAAAAACAAACAAACCCAAAACTTTTTAATTAAAAAATCAAAGTAAATATATCATTTTTGAGCGACTCGTAAGATAAATCTGAGAGAATGTGTTGTTTACATGTTATTAATCAAATAACGCGCCCCTGTCTTGTGTGTGTGTGTGTCTCTCTCTCTCTCTCTCTCTCTCTCTCTCTCTCTCTCTCTCTCTCTCTCTCTCTCTTTAAATAGAACTTTCTGTGCGTTCGAAATAGAACGTTATATTTAATAATCAGAAGGCGGGTAACCAAATGTTAGAGTGGACGCCGACTGTTCTATCATATTCCATTACAATCTAATTTAATTACGTAACTCAATTATTTAGATAAAAAACAATGTATTTAATTAATTCTATTCATAATTTTTATTAAGATTATTATGATCGAGGAAAATATTTTAAATACATCTGGAAATAATCATGAGTGTATATTTGCGCATATTATTTTATTAGAAGCTTTAAAACAAATTAATTGAATAAATGTGTAAGACTCGTGATGTTTGGGGAAGTTTTGGAATGGGTATATATAGGAGCTGATAAGTGGATATAAAAAGAGAGCAATCAAAACTAATAATACAGTGTAGGATTCAGATAGATAGACAGACAGATACATAATATCGATTATTAATAGATTATTGTTATTGTTATTGTTATTATTACTAGCGGGACCCGTGTAAATTACACGAAATGATGTTTTCAGTACTAATTATCTTGTTCCTACCCTATACATGTTTGAATAAAATATAAGATTTGACTTGTATATTTATTTTTAAAAATTAACAATACATGAAACAATTTACAAAACTTATTTATATCCAATATTTCTAGTGAATGAAATATTTCGGCGACTAAACCTTACTTTGTAAATGCTTTAGATTAAATTAAATGTAGCATACAAAGATTCGGAAGGTCGTTGCTTTTGATGTAAGCGTGACACACAAAATAATACACACGCTATCGTATTAATATGGGTCTTCCCGGTCGTCCCCTCCCTACCCCCCGCCTTCGATGTAGAAAAAAATCTTAGAGGTTGGTTGGGATCGAACTATAAACCAGTCGGGCCGACGTCAAAAACCGACGTAAAAATCCTACGTCGCTAACCGTTGCGCCAAAGATATTACGAAAATTATGTGACTTGAATGTTTTTCCAAATCTAGGTTCGGCACGCATGCTCAGAGCTTTTGATGTAAGCGTGACACACGAACACACACGCTATCGTATTAATATATAGATTATTATTATTATTATTATTATTATTATTATTATTATTATTCAAAAAGACATCGAGAAGAGAATTATACCATGCAACTATGGACTCTGTGCAAAATCTTAAATGCAAAACTCCTCCGAGAATCAGAATGCATGCTGAAAATCAACAAGGACAAATAAGTTAAAGAAAAATGGCATATCCATGTCAAGAAAGCATACGACATTAGAATATTTAACCAAGATATAGGAATAAAAATTCTGGATAGAAATGTGCTATTGTTTTTATCGGTGTTTACCAAATTATTTTTAAGTAAGTTATTTTTTTTAAAACCAGTTCAAATGACTTTCTATTCGACAGTTAAAATACTTTCAAATTCTTTCCAAAATTCAAGGGGTCACGACAAAATTAATTCTGTTTTTTTTTTTTTTACTATTAGCAAAAGATTGAAAATGTTGACTTGTTTACGAATTAACCGAAATACATTCTGTTGGATTTGATTTCGTAATTAAATTTTTTTTTTTTTAGATATGTGATTTAGAATCCCGTTCCATTTTATGCTTTTGCATGTTTTTATTTCAGTAAATGTTCGATACATAGTAGATAATAAATAAAAATATTAATTCAATGTGTAAGTCTCATAGTCGCGAGAAAACACACAGACACACACGTGGGGTTGTTTTATAAGTTGTTGTTTTTTTTTTAATATCGAGATGATAAACATTTACCACCATCTGTAGATATCGGTCACAATTGTAGTATATTTAGTACGAAAAGCCATTGCCACGCTGAATGTGTCATGGAGGAGTGAAAAATAGACCCACGCTAAAGAAAGCGAGAAAATTAAGACATAGCAAAATACGAAATTGTTTTGGAAAATAATTTGCAGCAAATCCTTGGATAAATCCTTGAGTATTAGAAGAACAAAATTATGTTTACCAATCAAAATTAAATAAATAAAATTCAAATCCAACTTAAAGATTAAGAGAGATAATATAAAGAATGCAAGAATTAAGCGACGGTAATTTGGAATTTTGTAACGACGCACGCGCAGAATAAAAAAGAAAATGGCGGATGATGACGAATGATTAAGGGTAAAGTTAAATAATAAACTGGCATTTTAAAGAACGAAAATATTAAGATTATATAAAATTAAAAAGGACTGCTTCATTTATATTCTCATAATATTTTTGAATATCATCAGCATCAGCACCATCAATAATAATGGATTTTAGTAATCTCTCTGTTAATGTTTATTTTTAGTTATACAAAATAAAACAACATGTATGTGCAAGAGAGTTTTTTTCTTCAGAACTGGATTCGGGAACAGTATATGTGTGCAAGTCTATGACATTCTGTGTATCGAAAAGCTTCGAAAAGATGAATAGAAAGTCATGGATGTAAAACATTACTCTCTCTACATATATCCTTCTATCTCTCTTTTTGAACGTGTACACAATTTCTTGTAGTGGTCGCTCTGTCACCTCTCTCTCTCTCTCTCTCTCTCATTTATATATATATATATATATATATATATATAAGGCTGAATGATAGCAGTCAGCAGCAGATGTCAACAGATAGACGAGAGAGGTGCTATTACAATAAGGGGTAAATTCATAGAACCTTACTATATGAGATGACATTACGTACAGGACAGAACAACCGTTTGAATCCTAGTCACGTGATTAAAACCTACCCGGAAATCGCGGAAGTTTGCTCGTCGATTAACGATAATCTCACAAAGTTTGAACACTTTAAATGAAATTATTCGCCATTTGATCATTCTATGCTAGAATCATGTTGGAAGAATGTTTCTTATTCAAACATTTCAACTCAAGACAAAATGTAATTCATCCGATTCAAAAAATTAAAGAACACAAAAACATTTTTATTTTTGTTTAATTTCAGCTTAGAATCGACAACGCTCAGTACTTTAGGTATAACAAGCATACATACACATTTAAGTTCTTTTTTATTTCTATAATTAAATTAACTTAAATTTTTCTTTGATCTGTTATCCCCGTATCCACGTATGTTTCAAATCTGAGATAATTTTTTTTTTCAATCTGTGAGATATTTTATTCTATTATCTTATACACAATATATAAATATATAAATATATGAAGAACAGGGGGATAAAATGATCCGACGTAATGTAATATATATATATATATATATATATATATATATATATATTCGAAAAAAGCTTTTGACAGACATTTATAGACGAAAAATGCACACACGAATATATATATATATTTTATTATATATATATATATATATATATATATATATATATATATATATATATATATATATATATATATATATATATAATCATATAGGCCATCCACACGAAATAGAATCCACAGAAACAGACCCCACTGCTAACAATACAGAGGCATTCCCTCTTCCGTATTTCTAGTGACAGCGGTACTATGTTAACTAACATTAAAGAGAGAGGAGATCAAAAAGGTTCTAATTGATAGATACATACATATATATATATATATATATATATATATAGAGAGAGAGAGAGAGAGAGAGAGAATACTAGATTGATAGCTAGATTTTGAAAAGACTTAAATAGATCGATACATAGATATCGAAAATACTTGAATAGATCAATAGGAAGGAAGATTGCGAAACAAGTTGATTAGATAGATATGCAGGCTGTTTATAAATCCCATGTGCCATATGAAAAACGTCATAAGAAAGTACACGCCCTTCCGGCTATTATTTACTGAACTCAACAACATAAAAGGGGTAAAAAAAGCAAATGTGCAACAAATAAATGTTTCAAAAGGGAAGATAAGTTACTCTTCTTCCAACCTGGATAAATTTATTTGTGTTGTTAGTTATTTTAAAGCTATTTTTATTTTAAAAAAAAAAACTACCATAATGTCGACTGTTCAGTGAGAACGAAAAACTAGATGGCGCTGAAAAGCCGTCCGCGAGGAACCCTAATAATAGCGCTCGAACACTCGAAAATTAAACAAAATACTGGTAGAACATTACATTTTTGCACGATTGGTGACATTTATTGGATGTGTTTCTACCAGTATTTTGTTTACTTTCCGATTTTGAGCGATTATCAGGTGTCCTCGTTGAGGGCTTATCGACGCCATCTTGTTTTTTTTTTCTTCTAACTGAACAGCAACACTATGCTTATTTTTAATAAAAGGTAGGTAGAAGAGTAAATTACCTTGCCTTTGGTAACATTTATTTGTTGCACATTTGTTTTATTTACCTCTTTTTTTGTTCTGTTGACTTCAGTAAATAATAACCGCCCTTGCTTTTATTGCTCTCCCTGTAGCCCCCTGTCTCGTTAAGGATTGATGATAGCAGTCAGCAGCAGCAGCAGCAAATGTCAATAGGTTGACGCGAGAGAGGTTATCACAGTACGAAGCAAATTCATCTTATAAGTTTAGATATCGAAAAGCTTCTGAACAATAGATAGGCTCACTCGAATTCAATCGTTAATGATCAGTCTGAACCCCCCCCCCCCCTCTATTCGCCTTCAACCATCCCCCCTCCTATTTCCTTCGTGTCACCACTTCTCGTCTCATTCGCTCTTCCATGTAAAACACACTATGTGCAAACAAGCAGTTTACCCTCGATTTCCTGGCATTGTTAAAGGTTCATTTGATGCGCACGATGACAAAGCAAATAACCAGTTAATTGCTGCATGTTAATCGGATTATTTCAATTTTAAATTAACTGAGCAAATAAGATAATGCAAATTAGTTTGGAATATGTTTTTTGTTTCTACTTTCACTTTCACATTTCGAAACGTTTTGCTGTGTGTGGTGGAAATTGTAAGTCAACATTGTTATGCAGGATTATTACGTTTAATGAAAACTCTTCACCCTCGTATAATTGGATATTAGCGCGTAATAATGGCGCCCATGTATAAATGAAAGATCGATGTTATTATCGTATGAATGTACACGATATCAATCAGCTTGATAGAATAACGTAATATCGGTCTTTTGTGATATTTGCCACTCAATTTTGAAGCACTATGTCAGTGTCATACACCATTTTCATTCTACACACCTACCGCCATGGAAGTGACGTGGTCTAATGGTTATAGGCGCGGACTGAGGGCTAGGCATGCCAGGGCTACTGCGTTCATTTATGCTGCAAATGTTTTTTGTGTTTGTTTGTTTTTTTAGTTAGTCTAACACATAGAAACGGATGCAGAAACACGTGATACCCTGCTGTCAGATCTTTGCGTGTCTTTGAAGCATGTGGTCATACGCAGTCCTCTGTGCACTGCAAGATATTTTAAACTGCACCGGTTCGGCAGTAGGGAGCAGACAAGACGGCGATGCACTGTACGGCCCTCCTTTCCACATTCACAGCCCAATCTACTCATACCAACTTTTGTCCGCCCATTCCCATTTTTAGGTGGTTGGGTGTTTTCTATTGGAGACATGATGTCTTTGAATTTTTTTTTTTTTTTTAATGTGTTCACAGTTTAATTTGAACTCTTTAGGATATATTATATGAATAGTCGTCGTCGTCGTCGAAAACAAAATGATTAAAGAAAAATTCGATTCGGTGTACCAGACACAATAACTGGAAGCAAAGATTCGAAATCTGCATTCAACACGGTATGTGAATTTATTCAATCCTACGTTTTTTTTTTCTTTCGAATGATGTGAATTGATCAATAACATGGAAATAAACAAGACATAATTTACATGCAAACGTTAGAAACGGAAACTAATGTTTTGTCTAAAATTTGAATCTTGAAAAAACGGACTTTCGAGTTATTTGCTCAACATGAAAGCAAGAAGGTTGAATATTTGATTTGATTTGATTTTGACAAGCAAAGTGTTTTTGTAAAAAAAAAAAAAAAAAAAAAAAAAAAAACTCCACCGTCACGTAAAGAATTAAAACTAAAACGACGAACTTATTTCAAAACGAAATTTTGAACCGAGCCGGAAAAGGCAAGATAAATAAATAAAAACATGCCCGTCGATTTTTCCTTCTCGTAAAACCAGAAAGAAAGTAAATATGTATTTTTTCTTTTCACTAAGTTGTTCCAAACTTACTTCGTTAGTAAAAACTACGAATTACATTAATTAAAAGGAATATATATATGTATATATATATATATATATATATATATATATATATATATATATATAGGTACCAAAAACATTTTAGTATGTTAGTGTTGGATATTCACTCGCCTTCACTTCATTGATTCTAACCAATTCGTTGACGAGGTGGCAACGCTTTTTGAAATGCTAAAAAAAAAAAAAAAAAAAAAAAACAATAACATTGGAAAAAAATGCCATCTAAAAGTTGATGCCTAAATGCTATAAGGATTTCTAGGTAACACTTAAACTAGAATTCGTTGACAAGGTGGCAACGCTTTTTGAAATACTACTCTTTGAATTGAATGTGTGATCTCTCTGCTGTACTACTAAAGTTTTGTTTCCAGTTAGAGTTCCCTGCACATCTTCAGTCTGCAATCTTGATTTTCTATTGTCTCTGTTTTGTTCCACTGCCTTTTCTCTGTAACTATGAGTGCTGATACCCCAGACTTAAACTCGAGTGAGTCGGTTTGCCTGCACCCTGATCCGTTGGAGAATGATTTGCCAACTGCAAAATCCGAAGTTGAAAATCTAATTGTGGAACTCTGTGTCAATGCCCCAAGTGACTCTGTAAAATTTTGCCTCCGCATATACCAGTATGAAAAGAGTCTAATTCAGCTTGAAAGGGAGTTCGAGCGAGAAAAACTTCAGTCATTGCGCGATACCGCACTATTTCTACAAATTCCAAATAATGATATCAAAACCAAAAAATCCCTTGCTCACTTGATCATACGCCGTATTCAGAATTTGCTCCCTGAAAACTGTCCCTTGTGCCATGAACGCTATCAGATTGGGTTGTCCGAAATTCCCCTCCTAGAGTGTTCTATTTGTGGACAGGGGGTACATAGGAAGTGTTGGGTACAACTGGCGGGTAACGTGAATAACACAGAATATGATGGGCTGAGTCCAGATAAATTTAAACTGTTATGCAATCCCCTCTGTCTGTCCTCTTTGTACTACATATGTCATGTATGTAAGGATAGTACAATTCCAAATGAGGAGTCAGGGAACAGGAAAACTAAATTAAAATCAAAATCAAAAGAAACAGGTGCGAAGCCTAAAGTGACTTTTAAATTATCCCAAGAACCGCTTCCTTCTCCTGACACAGATGTCTCCAAGTGCGAGTTGACTGTCACTGAACCTGTTTCAGCCACTATACCTGTTTCAGCCACCGAGACTGAATCTGTTCCACCCACTGTAAACAATCACCTTCCTTCCAATGGCGCGCCCCCACCTGAGGCCCTCATTACTACCACTGTCAATGAACAGTCAGTCACTGATGATTCAGACAGGAACGAGCGGCCAAAGGAAAACGTATCAATTTGTCGTTTCTTCAGAAATGGGAACTGTAAACATGGTATTAAAGGAAGAGAATGTAAATTTAAACACCCCAAGGTCTGCCCGAAATATGCAAAGTATGCGACACGCCAACCAAGAGGCTGTAACCTTGGGAAAGCATGTAAAGATTTTCACCCGAAAATGTGCAAGGATTCTCTGAGAAGAGGAGAGTGTCTGAACGAATCATGCACTTACAACCATGCTAAGGGTACTAGACGCCAACCAATCTCGACTAGGAATGAACAAGCAAGGGAAATTTCACAGCGCAACTCCGTCCCAACCACGAGTCAGGAGTCAGTTGAGAATTCGTCCCCAGTTATATCCACACCTCGAGAGAATGGAAGAGATACGTGCAATTTTTTAGAAGTGATCCGCCTATTGAAGGCGGAAATCCTCCACACTTTGGACCAGAGGATATTGTTGGTGTCGAATCAAATCAACGCACTACACAACCAACAACAAGATGTGCCAACTCCTCGAATGCCAATGCAATTCACGTGGCAACAGCCAGCCGAAGTTCCCAATCAAATCCATCAACCAATGTTTATGATTCCGAACCAACAACTCACTCGGCCCAGAATAAATCTGGTGGACTATCAAGAATTCCCTCGACCCAGAATGAATTTGGTGAATCCAGTTCACCACTCTTAAATAACTTTGCTTTTGTAAATATTCAAGGTCTTTGTCCTCAGACCGTTCCAAGCAAAGTACCGTTTATCAAAAATGAACTTAACAGTGACAATTCTCTTTTTATTGGCTTATCGGAAACTTGGTTAAATTCGCACAGAGATGCTGAACTTGAAATAGAAGGTTTTACACTCTTCCGATGCGACACATCAAGAAAAGCCAAAACACGTGGAAGGCACACCGGCGGTGTTGCTCTTTATGTCCGTGATGATATTGGATGTTCCTGTAATGTGATTTTTTCTCATGCGTCTGAATGTGTGCAGATGTTATGCCTTTACTCCTCCTATGAAGATTTAGCCATTCTTGTTACTTATAGACAACCTGATGACAGCTACCATGGACACCCATCCACACCAAATGATTTTAGTTCTCCTCTTAATAAAGTCAAACATATATTATCAACAATAAACCCTGCTCCAGATATCATTGTCGGTGGAGATTTTAATCTCCCTCACGTATCTTGGCCTGATGGACAGGCTATTCCAGGAGCATCAAATGCTGAGCGATTGATGATAAATTCACTGAACGAATTCTGCAATGAGCTTTTTTTGTCACAGCATGTGCTGTCTCCCACGCACAAAGATGGGAATATCCTTGATCTTGTTTTCACCAATAATTCTGATTTGATTCATGAGAGCATCAATGTACCCTTACTGCAAAGCACATCTCACCACAGTCTCATCCAGCTTCAAACAACATATAAAGTTAAATATAAAAGTGAGGTATTGAATAATCGTGCACCAAGAACAATGTTCAATGCACTAAACTTTTTCAGCGAGGAAGTCGATTGGACTGCTCTTTCAGAGGAACTAAGCCATGCTGATTGGGAAGACTCATTAAGAGACATGGGTGCATCTGCAATGCTGGACACTTTTTATTTAATTGTCTACACTGCCTGCTGCAAGCATGTGCCATTGCGTAAATCAGAATGCGAGAAAAGAACGCCCAAGGTGGTAAGATACCGTCACTCACTTTCTAAAAGAAGACGGAAGATAAAAAAGCGTCTTTTGAAAGTGTCATCGCCTGCTGTTATTTCCAAACTGTCCAAGGAATGTTTGGATATTGAAAGGAAACTGCAGAAGTCTTTTGCTGACTCTAACGCTTTTATGGAGGGAAAGGCTGTCAACTCCATTAAAAGTAATTCAAAATATTTCTTTTCATATGTCAAGAAAAAGTCCAAAGTCAAGACAAAAGTTGGTCCATTGGTGGACCAGAATGGTGTTCTTACTGGTAACAGTACTGAGATGGCAGAAATTTTGTCAAAACAATACACAGACGTTTTTAGCAAACCAATGCAAAGCAGTCAAGCTTCACATAATCGCACTTTTGATATAAGTTCTATACTGTCAACTGTTACTCTAACTGCAGCCGATTTTGAGCTTGCAATTGATGAACTCTCTCCGTCAGCTGCTGCGGGTCCTGACGGCTTTCCTGCATTACTACTGAAAAACTGCAGGGCCCATTTGGTCCATGCTCTCGTATTTCTATGGACGAAAAGTCTTGAAGAAGAGGTCGTTCCAAGCAAACTAAAGAATTCTCTTATTACACCCATTCACAAAGGTGGAAGCAAGTCGGTGGCTGCCAATTATAGACCAATAGCTTTGACCTCCCACCTCATTAAACTTTTTGAGAAAGTCATACGGAAACACATAGTTAGACACATGAATGAAAATAACCTGTTCAATGACAGTCAGCATGGGATGAGATCTGGAAGATCTTGTTTAAGTCAACTCCTTGAGCAGTTTGACACCATTCTATCAATTCTTGATGACGGCGCTAATGCAGATGTTGTCTACTTAGATTTTGCCAAAGCTTTTGACAAAGTTGACCACAAAATAGTTCTGCAGAAAATATTTGATCTTGGCATTCGTGGAAGCATCTTCAAATGGATCGAATCCTTCCTGAGTAATCGCCTCCAAACAGTTATGGTTGATGGTGCAACCTCGAAGCCACAACCTGTCATTTCTGGAGTTCCCCAGGGAAGTGTATTGGGACCCATAATCTTCCTAATCCTTATTGGGGACATTGATGAAGATATCGCCATGTCAATAGTCAGGTCATTCGCCGATGATACAAGGGCCACAAAATCCGTTCGGTCTCCCGAGGATGCTGTGTTGTTTCAAAAGGATCTCGATCAGATCTACAAATGGACGGAGGACAATAACATGGAGCTAAATGACGTGAAATTTGAGCTTCTCCGCTATGGTAATAACGACCAGCTAAAAAGCGAGATATCATACCACACTCCGTCAGGAAAAATGATAAACATAAAGCAAGAAGTAAAGGACCTCGGTGTATCTATGTCTAGTGATTGTCTTTTTAGCAATCAAATAAACAAAGTTGTGGAAAAAGCCAAGAACCTCATTGCCTGGATCCTGAGGACATTTAAAACCAGAGAATATCGTGCAATGGTCACGCTGTATAAATCCTTGGTCATTCCAGTTTTGGAATACTGTTCTGTCTTGTGGAACCCAAGTAGCCCTAGGCTCATCCAAAAGCTTGAAGCCATTCAGTGGTCCTTTCTACGGAAAATTCAAGCTGATCGGAACTACTGGTCATGTCTGAAGAAGACAAAAATGTTCTCGCTGCAAAGACGACGTGAAAGGTACCGGATAATTTACATCTGGAAGATATTGGAAGGAAAGGTACCGAACATTAATGGCCACATTCAAGCCCGAGACAATGAACGCCGCGGGAGGCACTGTATTGTTCCCTCGCTAAAAACTGGTGGGAAAATACGAACCATTTTTGAAACGAGCTTACCTGTACAGGGGTCACAACTCTTCAATGCCATGCCTAGGTGTATTCGGGATATAAAAAATGCTGCTGTGGAACAATTTAAGCGCTCTCTTGATGCCTACCTCGCTAATATCCCGGACCAACCCCAAATTGTCGGATACACGGCGTGCAGGCAAGCCGACACCAATTCTATCGTGCACATGCAAGCACATGCTGGTGCGGTTCCTTTGTCTCACAGGATCCTCACATCAGCCAGGGCGAGTTGAACAACCAGCAAGCCTGAACACGCCTGTTCGAAGCACCAGACAAAAAAAAAAAAAAAAAAAAAAAAACCGACAGGGAGCTCCTCAGAAGAGAGTATTCTCATGTCAGTGTGGGGAGGAGGCTATTTTCTAGCCGTCTGATACACAGCCGTAGTCTAGTCTCTTCCTGAGATGTTATTAGGTGTTCGACATGGCTGAGGAAGCTTATCCTTGACTTCAGTCGTTGAACCGTTGGTTCACGCCCATGAAGGAGATGGCTTTTATCACTGATAGCCTTTATGATCACTGGCTGCTGTCAGATTACAAGCAAGAATCTGATCAGCTCCGGTTGGGTCGCATTGGTGAATGGGCATGACGTCGAGAGGCCTGAAACCCACGGTGACCTAAGGCGTTAGGCATCACTCACGAGGCAGTTAGGTGGAGCCTTAGGGTGTATTCTCTAATTCAACTTTAAATGCCATCCTATATACTCAGATGATTAAAACTAAAATATGGAAAGGAAAATTGTGCAAGTTCAAGCTGCGTCATAAAATAATAATAAGATGCAATGGGGACTCGAGAGAATTTGGGGAATTTTTTAACAGATCAAAGATGGGCGTCTATTATATTCATTAATATCTTTGGAAAAGGTAGGTATTTACCTCCCTCCCACCGCAGGAAGATGTGTCACAAGGTCAAAAAAGGAATGAAAAGCAAGCGCACAAGAAGTTTGTGCACTCTGGTCGTCGAAAAATGCATGAGCAGCCCCTCAGGCGATCAGCAATAAACTAACCCTTTCTCAAGGAGAGAAAGTAAAGCCTGGGAAGGTGGACGTCCTAGAACTGCACAGAACCATACATCATCCCGACATATACAATGTCATCATCTATGTTGGACTGATTGTTGAGGAGGACGTAGATTCGACTTGGTATTAACAAAACCTACTCAGGTATGGATCCATATATCAGCACTCCACCTTTTATAGTGAATGCGTCATCCATTGTCACGTTATAAAATATTTGTTCGGTGTTTTCTAATATATATATATACAGGGTGTCCCAAAATAATGTATACACACTCTTTGCGTCGTTATAACTCGTTTAATTTATTGAGTTTGACTTGCAAACAAGATTGATAGAAGAGTAGAAGAGTAAGAATACACAGTTAAAAATACTGACAGTAAAAATAATAAAAAACATTAAAAAATTACTTTTAATAAAGGTAAAGGCTATAATGTTTGAAGCACGAAACCTGAAACAATTGCAGAAAAATGTGAGTATTGATTTACTCCTCTCCAGGAGTTAGGCACAAGGCCAGTTTTTATCTTACTCCCACAAGTAAGATGTGCCCCAAGGTCGGGTCGGGAAAGTGGGGTTTAAAAATTGCCTGGGCAGCCCCGTCGGAATTCCCCGGTAGGGGCGCCTCTGGCAGTAAGCAATAAACTTACTCCTCCCCAAAGAGGGGAGGCTAAGCCTTGGAAGGTGGACCTCCTAGAACTGCACAGGACAGACTCACAGACCGGCGTAAATCAAGCCTCGATGGCCAAGACAATACCAGTCTATGGGGTGCAGTATGAAAAGTGTATTAGGCGGAACGGGTTGAGGTTAAGATTAGAGTTCATTTTATGAACATTATGAAATTACCCCAAGTAGCTTTTACCTTTATTAAAAGTTAATGTTATATGTTTTTGTTGATTTTACTGCCAGTATTTTTTATGTATAT
>OY744525.1:81826539-81844039 GCA_963556195.1 Sepiola atlantica | reverse complement strand
GATTCTGCTTTAGTGAAATTTAGCTGGAGATTCTGCTTTAGTGAGATTTGGCTCGAGATTCTGCTTTAGTGAAATTTAGCTGGAGATTATGCTTTAGTGAAATTTAGCTGGAGATTCTGCTTTGGTAAAATTTAGCTGGAGATTCTGCTTTAGTGAAATTTAGCTGGAGATTCTGCTTTAGTGAAATTTAGCTGGAGATTCTGCTTTAGTGAAATTTTGCTGGAGATTCTGCTTTAGTGAAATTTAGCTGGAGATTCTGCTTTAGTGAAATTTAGCTGGAGATTCTGCTTTAGTGAAATTTAGCTGGAGATTCTGCTTTGGTGAAATTTAGCTGGAGATTCTGCTTTGGAAAAATTTAGCTGGAGATTCTGCTTTGGTGAAATTTAGCTGGAGATTCTGCTTTAGTGAGATTTAGCTGGAGATTCTGCTTTAGTGAAATTTAGCTGGAGATTCTGCTTTAGTGAAATTTAGCTGGAGATTCTGCTTTGGAAAAATTTAGCTGGAGATTCTGCTTTAGTGAAATTTAGCTGGAGATTCTGCTTTAGTGAAATTTAGCTGGAGATTCTGCTTTAGTGAAATTTTGCTGGAGATTCTGCTTTAGTGAAATTTAGCTGGAGATTATGCTTTAGTGAAATTTAGCTGGAGATTCTGCTTTAGTGAAATTTAGCTGGAGATTCTGCTTTGGAAAAATTTAGCTGGAGATTCTGCTTTTGTGAAATTTAGCTTGAGATTCTGCTTTAGTGAAATTTAGCTGGAGATTCTGCTTTAGTGAAATTTAGCTGGAGATTCTGCTTTAGTGAAATTTAGCTGGAGATTCTGCTTTGGTAAAATTTAGCTGGAGATTCTGCTTTAGTGAAATTTAGCTGGAGATTCTGCTTTAGTGAGATTTAGCTGGAGATTCTGCTTTAGTGAAATTTAGCTGGAGATTCTGCTTTAGTGAAATTTAGCTGGAGATTCTGCTTTAGTGAAATTTAGCTGGAGATTCTGCTTTAGTGAAATTTAGCTGGAGATTCTGCTTTAGTGAAATTTAGCTGGAGATTCTGCTTTAGTGAAATTTAGCTGGAGATTCTGCTTTAGTGAAATTTAGCTGGAGATTCTGCTTTAGTGAAATTTAGCTGGAGATTCTGCTTTAGTGAGATTTAGCTGGAGATTCTGCTTTAGTGAAATTTAGCTGGAGATTCTGCTTTAGTGAAATTTAGCTGGAGATTCTGCTTTAGTGAAATTTAGCTGGAGATTCTGCTTTGGTAAAATCTAGCTGGAGATTCTGCTTTAGTGAGATTTAGCTGGAGATTCTGCTTTAGTGAAATTTAGCTGGAGATTCTGCTTTAGTGAAATTTAGCTGGAGATTCTGCATTAGTGAAATTTAGCTGGAGATTCTGCTTTAGTGAAATTTAGCTGGAGATTCTGCTTTGGTAAAATTTAGCTGGAGATTCTGCTTTAGTGAAATTTAGCTGGAGATTCTGCTTTAGTGAAATTTAGCTGGAGATTCTGCTTTAGTGAAATTTAGCTGGAGATTCTGCTTTGGTGAAATTTAGCTGGAGATTCTGCTTTAGTGAAATTTAGCTAGAGATTCTGCTTTAGTGAAATTTAGCTGGAGATTCTGCTTTAGTGAAATTTAGCTGGAGATTCTGCTTTAGTGAAATTTAGCTGGAGATTCTGCTTTAGTGAAATTTAGCTGGAGATTCTGCTTTGGTGAAATTTAGCTGGAGATTCTGCTTTAGTGAAATTTAGCTGGAGATTCTGCTTTAGTGAAATTTAGCTGGAGATTCTGCTTTAGTGAAATTTAGCTGGAGATTCTGCTTTAGTGAAATTTAGCTGGAGATTCTGCTTTAGTGAAATTTAGTTGGAGATTCTGCTTTAGTGAAATTTAGCTGGAGATTCTGCTTTAGTGAAATTTAGCTGGAGATTCTGCTTTAGTGAAATTTTGCTGGAGATTCTGCTTTAGTGAAATTTTGCTGGAGATTCTGCTTTAGTGAAATTTAGCTGGAGATTCTGCTTTAGTGAAATTTAGCTGGAGATTCTGCTTTAGTGAAATTTAGCTGGAGATTCTGCTTTAGTGAAATTTAGCTGGAGATTCTGCTTTAGTGAAATTTAGCTGGAGATTCTGCTTTAGTGAAATTTAGCTGGAGATTCTGCTTTAGTGAAATTTAGCTGGAGATTCTGCTTTAGTGAAATTTAGCTGGAGATTCTGCTTTAGTGAAATTTAGCTGGAGATTCTGCTTTAGTGAAATTTAGCTGGAGATTCTGCTTTAGTGAAATTTAGCTGGAGATTCTGCTTTAGTGAGATTTAGCTGGAGATTCTGCTTTAGTGAAATTTAGCTGGAGATTCTGCTTTAGTGAAATTTAGCTGGAGATTCTGCTTTAGTGAAATTTAGCTGGAGATTCTGCTTTAGTGAAATTTAGCTGGAGATTCTGCTTTGGTAAAATCTAGCTGGAGATTCTGCTTTAGTGAGATTTAGCTGGAGATTCTGCTTTAGTGAAATTTAGCTGGAGATTCTGCTTTAGTGAAATTTAGCTGGAGATTCTGCTTTAGTGAAATTTAGCTGGAGATTCTGCTTTAGTGAAATTTAGCTGGAGATTCTGCTTTGGTAAAATTTAGCTGGAGATTCTGCTTTAGTGAAATTTAGCTGGAGATTCTGCTTTAGTGAAATTTAGCTGGAGATTCTGCTTTAGTGAAATTTAGCTGGAGATTCTGCTTTGGTGAAATTTAGCTGGAGATTCTGCTTTAGTGAAATTTAGCTAGAGATTCTGCTTTAGTGAAATTTAGCTGGAGATTCTGCTTTAGTGAAATTTAGCTGGAGATTCTGCTTTAGTGAAATTTAGCTGGAGATTCTGCTTTAGTGAAATTTAGCTGGAGATTCTGCTTTGGTGAAATTTAGCTGGAGATTCTGCTTTAGTGAAATTTAGCTGGAGATTCTGCTTTAGTGAAATTTAGCTGGAGATTCTGCTTTGGTGAAATTTAGCTGGAGATTCTGCTTTAGTGAAATTTAGCTGGAGATTCTGCTTTAGTGAAATTTAGCTGGAGATTCTGCTTTAGTGATATTTAGCTGGAGATTCTGCTTTAGTGAAATTTAGCTGGAGATTCTGCTTTAGTGAAATTTAGCTGGAGATTCTGCTTTGGTGAAATTTAGCTGGAGATTCTGCTTTAGTGAAATTTAGCTGGAGATTCTGCTTTAGTGAAATTTAGCTGGAGATTCTGCTTTAGTGAAATTTAGCTGGAGATTCTGCTTTAGTGAAATTTAGCTGGAGATTCTGCTTTAGTGAAATTTAGCTGGAGATTCTGCTTTAGTGAAATTTAGCTGGAGATTCTGCTTTAGTGAAATTTAGTTGGAGATTCTGCTTTAGTGAAATTTAGCTGGAGATTCTGCTTTAGTGAAATTTAGCTGGAGATTCTGCTTTAGTGAAATTTTGCTGGAGATTCTGCTTTAGTGAAATTTTGCTGGAGATTCTGCTTTAGTGAAATTTAGCTGGAGATTCTGCTTTAGTGAAATTTAGCTGGAGATTCTGCTTTAGTGAAATTTAGCTGGAGATTCTGCTTTAGTGAAATTTAGCTGGAGATTCTGCTTTAGTGAAATTTAGCTGGAGATTCTGCTTTGGTGAAATTTAGCTGGAGATTCTGCTTTAGTGAAATTTAGCTGGAGATTCTGCTTTAGTGAAATTTAGCTGGAAATTCTGCTTTAGTGAAATTTAGCTGGAGATTCTGCTTTAGTGAAATTTAGCTGGAGATTCTGCTTTGGTGAAATTTAGCTGGAGATTCTGCTTTAGTGAAATTTAGCTGGAGATTCTGCTTTGGTGAAATTTAGCTGGAGATTCTGCTTTAGTGAAATTTAGCTGGAGATTCTGCTTTAGTGAAATTTAGCTGGAGATTCTGCTTTAGTGAAATTTAGCTGGAGATTCTGCTTTGGTGAAATTTAGCTGGAGATTCTGCTTTAGTGAAATTTAGCTGGAAATTCTGCTTTAGTGAAATTTAGCTGGAAATTCTGCTTTAGTGAAATTTAGCTGGAGATTCTGCTTTAGTGAAATTTAGCTGGAGATTCTGCTTTAGTGAAATTTAGCTGGAGATTCTGCTTTAGTGAAATTTAGCTGGAGATTCTGCTTTAGTGAAATTTAGCTGGAGATTCTGCTTTAGTGAAATTTAGCTGGAGATTCTGCTTTAGTGAAATTTAGCTGGAGATTCTGCTTTAGTGAAATTTAGCTTGAGATTCTGCTTTAGTGAAATTTAGCTGGAGATTCTGCTTTAGTGAAATTTAGCTGGAGATTCTGCTTTAGTGAAATTTAGCTTGAGATTCTGCTTTAGTGAAATTTAGCTGGAGATTCTGCTTTAGTGAAATTTAGCTGGAGATTCTGCTTTAGTGAAATTTAGCTGGAGATTCTGCTTTAGTGAAATTTAGCTGGAGATTCTGCTTTAGTGAAATTTAGCTGGAGATTCTGCTTTAGTGAAATTTAGCTGGAGATTCTGCTTTAGTGAAATTTAGCTGGAGATTCTGCTTTAGTGAAATTTAGCTGGAGATTCTGCTTTAGTGAAATTTAGCTTATTTATTTATTTTAGATCTTTTTCATTGTTGCAACTCTTTAATTGATTATTTTTTCGTAATCAGCACAGAGCCGAATCATGACAGCAGATCTTGCACACAAATTACTTTATATCAATAATAAATTATTAAAAGGTGTTACTTAACAATTTACTGCAGTTTTACCTCCAACAGTTTTCAAACAGCCAACTACTTCAATAAGTTATTCTATATCTACAAATCAATACGAATATATTTAACCAAAAAAAGGAAGAATATTATTCCGCCTTGAAAAACAGAAGATATAATTATAAATTAACATATAACAACAATAATAATAATAATAATAATAATGAATTTAACAAGAATGGAAATAAGATTAGGTTTAATCCACCTTGTAATAGTAAACTAAAAACATGTGTTGGCAAAGTACTTTTGGGTATAATAGATAAATACATACCTAGAAATAATAAGCTATGTCAAATTATCAATAGGAATAATATGAAACGTAGTTATTGTTGTATCGAAATTATGTAAATAATAATAGACAAATACAATAAGAAAAAGTATTAATTATATAATACTAATGAGAACAGTACTGGTAGTGGTGACAGTAATGTTGATATTAGTAATGATGATGATGATGATGATGATAATAATAATAATAATAATAATAGCAGCAGCAATTTATGGAATTGTAAAATAAAAATAATTGCCCATTAATGAGTAAATGGTTAAAGCTAATATGATATGTAAAGCAATCGTAAACAATAATATTAATGATAAAGAAAATATCTATATAAAATCTACGAAAAATTCATTCAAGGTTATATTTATTTACTCCTTCGCTAGGAGTTAGGCACAAGGCCAGTTTTATCTTACTCCCACAAGTAAGATATGACCACAGCTTGGGTCGAGTAAGTGGGGTTAAAAGCCAGCGCTCGAGAGGTGAGCACTCTGGCCATTTAAAAATTGCCTGGGCAGCCCCGTCGGCATTCCCCGGTAGGGGCGCCTCAGACAGTAAGCAATAAACTTACTCCTCCCCAAAGAGGGGAGGCGAAGCCTGGGAGGGTGGACCTCCTAGAACTGCACAGGACAGGCGTGCAGTATCCATCGGAACAGATACTACACTTTGATCTTAGCCAAAAGGCCGAGATTCGAAAATGAAAAATATGAAAATACTACAATATTGTCTAAAAAGATATGGAAACAACAATATAAAACATCGATACTAACATTAATAAAACATCGATACTAACATTAATTAAAACAATCTTAAAATAATTATCTTCTTGTAATATAAATAGTAGAAACTGTTAATTATGTTTAGAGTAAAAACTTCGAGATACAAAAATGGGTAGTCAAATGTAAGCATATAAATAAACATTTGCTTTGTTATATATCTTAGCAGAGGCACAACACATCACCCCATCTCACAACAGCCGTTTCATGCTGCTTGCAATTCCCCAGCTTTCATCTCGACTGGGCGTGTTATTAAATTATACAGAAATAGAAATGAAAATTAAAACTGAAAACGAAAATAAATATCCTGCCAGAAGATGACTTGTTTGTGCGTTGCCAAATTTTCGTGAGGTGAAAACATGAAAACGGTTACTAAAAAAAGAAATCAATGAATATGCTTAGAGAAAGGAAAAAATCGAACTTCTGACACGTGTGGACTGTTCGATCCAATTGAACATATTCACTTTATTGAATAGAAAATAGGTTTTAAAAATAGACGAGCTGCAGTTGTCTTAAGAGAGGAGACACAGAGAGAGGGAGGGAGGAAGAAAAAACGAACAAAAGACGTCTCCATTTTTGACCAATTTTACTATTTCACTCTGTATGTAAATCTATACTATGCAATCGTATTTCTTGAAATAAGATAGACATTCGTTATCTAGGTGATCTGGTGATCATTACTTACCAAATTCCAATTGTTATTTTTGGGATGAGATGAAGACTTATCATTGTCTCCATTGGTTTGTTTTAGATGAGAAGTTAGTTTTCGTATAAGGGATTAAACTTATTTATATTAGTTTTGGGGAAACGGAGGTTATTTTGGCAGATTAGTAGCTATCATTATTTACATATAGAAGAATAGGTAGATAGACATCGATAGACTGTAACAGATAGATACGAATAAGTCGGCATATATGTATATATCTATATCTATATATATATATATATGTATATATGTGTGTGTATGCCGACCTCATATATATATATATATGTGTGTGTGTGTGTGTGTGTGTGTGTGTGCGTGTGTGTGTTTAATTAGTCTTCATTTTTGCGATGATATCAGCTTTAAATAAGCTTTATGATGATGCACTACCTAAGTGCTTAAGAGAGTTTATATATATATATATATATATATATATATATATATATATATATATATATATATATATGAGAGAGAGAGAGAAAAAAAAATAGTCATCTACGGACACGTGTTTAGCCGTTACTGCGGCTCATCAGCGTGGCAGGGACTGTAGTCGGTAGCTTTTACGATTAAGCTACGAAGGTGGCCTTGAAATATATGATAGTTTTATCGTTTATAAATGTTTTTTATTCAGACAGGACTTCCGTAGTTTATTGATAAAAGTGCCCGACTACAGTTTCTGTGGTCGAGGTTTCGAATCCTACCATAGTCATGCTGATGGACCGCAGTAATGGCGAAACACGTGTCATATATATATATATATATATGTGTGTGTGTGTGTGTGTGTGTGTGTGTGTGTTCAGCTGGTAAACTCTAGATCAATTTACTAGCATTAAAAAACAAATTTTAGTTTATAACACGAAAATAATACATTCTGAAACTATCTTTTAAATAAAAAATACTTGAACCCATCTTTATCCCCAGCAACCTACAATAAATAACATTACAAATGAAACGAGTAACAACATTATGATTAACGTAAATGCAATTTATCCTGTGATGCTATTTCTGGCGCCACGGAATTTAATTTGTAAACATTCTTCTGGAACTGCACCGGTTTCTTCTTTTGACGTCTATCGACTGCACATATGCGTTCTTGGTTGTTTTGTCGCCTGAAGATAATTCGACAGAAGAATCGAAAGTGATAGTGATACATATGGAATATTCTTTATTTTATTTTAATTTCCACACAAAAAAAGATCATTATAAAAATTGAAAAATTAAATAAGGCATAATCTAGCTTTAGAATTCTGTTTAAAAATATCTGCTAAGATGAAACAATGCTAACAAATACATACAATATATATGGGTGTCACTAGTCAAGGAAGAAATCATCAGCACACAAGTGGGTGACAGAATAAATAAAAAGTAAATGTGTAACTTACTATTTCGTACTGAGTTGTTTGTGCGATTTTAGAAGCAATGTAAATCCTAATTTTCTTTTTTCGTTTTTCTTTTTAGTACGAAAATCTATAGGAGAATTTTCAGAAAACCTGTACCTTCCTCTAGCCTTCAATAAAGTGTGAACAGAGATTTTGAAAATGGTGAACTTAATTGAAAGTTTTTGAATCTGAGCACATATTGCGGTGTTATGTGTGGGCGTTTTCTGTCTGGTTCCTTTCTTGTATAGATGAACAAAGAAGGAAACGAAAGGAGAAAAGAAGGAAAACGAATGTTCTCCAGTTAAATCAGATTGCCTGGTGTGGTTGGGGGTTATTATCTGTGATCGATAAAATTTTCTGATGAACTATATCTAAAATTGAAATATATATATATATATATATATATATATATATATATATATATATTATTATTATTATTAGAAGTAAATAGCTCTATTTATTATTGAGCACTATTATATAAACACAGTAGAGATTCTCCGGATGTTTTACCCTGTGGATACAAACCTTACACGGATGACTATATATATATATATATATATATAAAAGGATAGAGTGGGGTAGATAGATATAGAGATAAATAGGCATTTAATTCTACTGGGATATGCGTCGATTGGCGAATAAGAATGTGCAAGTGATGCAATTACAAAGGGAGTTCCTAGCATAATGTGATCATTCGAAGAGAATAGGGTAGAGAGTTCGGTTCTTTGGACGACATGTTTTTCCTTCTTGCGGGTGGAGAGATACAAGTTACGTTTGGAACTGCTCCAAGAGCTTCCATAATTATTGATACAGCTGTCAGTTCCGAGTTCTTCAAAAAAAATTCCAGTTCTCTGGCAAAGTCTGGCTGAATTTCTAGCTTCTCAATTTCACTATGTTTTCGGCTGGAAAAGCAATATCCATTATCGGATATATTTTATTTCTTGTTAGCAAGAACTAGAACAAGTCTTCGGGCCTGAAGTAAGAAATTCTTTTGAATTTCAAAAGCACATAATCGAAGCGGAAGAAGAGGGTTTCCATGAATCGCGTAGCCTATGCGCAAATTTTTTAAAAAGAAACGACAAAAAAGAAAATAGCAACAATATAATATAATAATACGATACATAGTGAGCGAGAGAGAGAGAAATTGTATATGTCTCTCTTTTTATATGTACAGATATAGACACAGAGATAAAGAGAGGGAGATAAAGAGAGATGGGAGGGATAGATAGAGAAAGAGAATAGCAGATACCTGGTGTTGCCACGCATAAATGATTTCACACTTGGAGTGGTTTGTAACAAGAATTTGTTGACATTGGATTTGAAGATAACCAAATTGTAATCAACCGGGAAGCAGTCCTGCGGTAGGTGCTTCACAGGCGGTGATCCATTAAAAAGTACATTTGTCCATGGGAAGTTATTTATCTTCCTCCCACAAGGTAAGATGTGACACAAGGTCGGGAAAGTGGGATTTGAAAAGCCAACGTCCGAGAAGGTGAGCACTCTGGCCTACAAAAAATGCCTGGGCAGCCCCGTCGGCATTCCCCGGTATGGGCACCTCAGGCGATTAGCAATAAACTAACCCCTTCTCAAAGGGTGAGAAGGCTAAGCCTGGGAGGGTGAACCTCCTAGAACTGCACAGGACAGACCCATAGACCGGCGTAAATCAAGCCCCGAAGGCCAAGACAATACCAGTATATGGGGTGCAGTATCCATCGGAACAAATACTACACTTTCATCTTGGCCATGGAAATTCTTCCTGTCGTTAGGCATTTGGAAGGAGGAAGGAAAATTACTCTCCTGTCGTGGTAGAACAACGAGTTCCTGCTGTGAATGTCTTATAAGGCAGAACCAGAGATCGGAACTCAGTCGAGCACCTTCCATGGAAATAATGAATGATTTCTGTGAGAAAGGTATTGTAAGAAAAAGAGAGGGGATCCCCTCCCACTAGATTTCGCAGTCAATCTTTTACTTTGTTAAAGTATGACAGAGTACTCTCTGCGGCACCTCCCCAGATGTGGCAACAGTACCCCATCTTTGGACGTATCTGCCTCTTATATAGATAGAGGAATCCCTCTAGAGTCAGATACTATCTGGGTTGATAGAATGATCCTACCATTTTTCCAGCGACCTTAGCAACAGACTGGATATACGTCTTCCATTTAACTATTCGGTTGGTCTCCTGAAAATAGTTGATTACAACATTATAATAACGTCACAACAACGTGTTGAATATCCATCTCTTGGGGTATCGTAATCTTATGCAGTAGCTGAAAAGTAACACCTGACCGAAAGAATAACATCCGGCTGTTGACGCAGAGACAACGGAAGAAATATATCAGTTGAGAATGCGTAGGTGTCCAAAAATGCTATATTAACCGAATCTATTTTGCATTGAAATAAAACGACTGGTCAACTAATTCGAGAGATCAATTGTCAATTCTCGTTTCACACTCCACCCCTCGATGAATCTCATTCTCTTTCTACTCATTCGCAACGAACAATAAATATATACCATGATATTTTTATACATAAATGTTCGTTGTCCTTCTTTTAGGCATAACACCAATATACAACAAACGTCGCATATTCCCCGTCAGCGATACTGTTGTATTTCTTCTGCGCTTAAAATATTGAATAAACGAGTATTTTCTTTTCGACAATCAATTATGTTATTTTGTTTTCTTCCAGTCAGGTGCGTGTCCGTGCCAAGTGCACCTATCCCTATCAAAGGACCATTTCAGTACACACTGCCTGAATATTTAACTAATACAACGTGTGTATAATGTTGCAAGAACCTTCTGTGCCACTTGGGAAACAATGACAATTATTAAAATAATGAATGGTTTCAAATTGCATTTTATTTCGTACCGGGCCAGGGATCTTTTAAGTTTCATTTTTGTGTTGTGTGTCTGTGTCTGTGTCTGTCTCTGTCTCTGTCTCTGTCTCTGTCTCTCTGTCTCTGTCTCTCTGTCTCTGTCTCTGTCTCTCTGTCTCTGTCTCTGTCTCTCTCTCTCTCTCTCTCTCTCTCTCTCTCTCTCTCTCTCTCTCTCTCTCTCTCTCTCTCTCTCTCTCTCTAATTGAACATGTATTTAATAAAGAACAAAATGCCTTGTTTAAAATCGTCTCCGAGTTGTGTTATTCATTCTTGACAAAAGATTACTTCTATTAATTAATTTACTGTCAGAAATCATATACATTTTTTAATTAAACTTCCCTGAAAGTTTGATCATCAAACGTTTTACACTTTTAGAAAGATTATGCAATGGAGGAGTATATATATTTATAAAAGAAATCAGCTTTGCAATTAAATCGATCGGACGTTGTCAGAAATTTTTAAATTTAAATTGCATTTTTTAAGTTGTTTTACCCCTTAAATTTCTAGATAAAACGAAGCTAAGACCGAGACATAAAAGCCATTTTTTCTTTTTTGAAAAATTATTAGTTTTAAATGGGATTTTGAAGCTTACATTTATTCATGACATTATTTCAAATAAATTATTAATTTATTAATAGATTGTTTTGTTTTTTCAATTTTTCAAATCACGCTAATTCGTATTAACACACTCACGCCAAAGTTAAGCAACGTTGAGCCTGCTCAGTACCAAATGGGTGACTATTTGGGAATACCCGTTGCTGTATGTGCGAGAAAGACGTATGTGCAAAAGAAAAACTACAAAAACCAACGTCATCTCTAATCTAGTTTTACATGAGACTGGAGACCTCTTGTCAATTTAACATTCCCTAGAAACTCACTCCTTCGGGGGAAGCGTGCCCAAGCTGACCAGGATGAATGCCGCACGCGATATTTAAGCAGATCATTTTATAAATGTATTTGTTTTTATTTATTTATCTTGTAAGTTAATTATTCTTGAAAGAATATATGAGTAGAGAGAAGACATTTTTCAATTTCAAAGTTTTATTTGAGTAATTTTTTGCGGGAGAGCGATATTTTTGAAAGATGGATGCAGTTTGAGAAAGCTAAAAATATTCAACGTTGTGGTTCAATGATAAACGCACGATCCTCCCTTGGACAGAAATACACCTATTTTTCTCCTGATGTGTTGTTGTTCTTTGAATATTTTTTATTTATTTTTTTTTTTTGTCTTTTATTGTTTTCTTTTTTGTTGTTTTTTTAGGGGGGGCTACCGTGCTCGACCCGTATATCAGCGTCATATCATGCGTGCTTAAACTTCACTAGTCTTTCTGTGTCCGATTTCGTTCTAACAAATATGCGGTGGACGGGTAGGCTATTTATACTCGTTTGAGCAAAACGGTCAAACAAAAGAATAAAAATATGGAAAGAATAATAGAAAGAGTGGAATATAATAGAAGAGAAAAGAGAAAAGAAAAGAGAAAAAAAAACGAGAACGAAAGAGAAAGAAGAGAGAAAAGAAAGAAAGGAAGAGAGAGAACGAAGAAAACGGGAAAGAATGAAAAAAGGTAGCGAGAAAAGAAAAGACAGAAAAATAAAAAACGAATGAAAAGAAAGAAAAGCGATTACAGAAAAAGAAAGATGAAAAGAAATGAATAAAGAAAGAAAGTAAGAATAGAAGTGAAAACAAAGATAAAACGCTGGAAGTAAATGTGGTGGGCAAAGATTCTCGACAAATGGGCGAACAAACATACCGAGCATCAAGGTAACCGTCGTATCTTTTTGCGGTACAAATGTTAAATGTTAAGTGGCTTTGAGAAGGAGAATACAGGATGATGTACTATAAAGGTGGTGTCTATGTCTATTTATCCGGCGATGCAATTGAAACCAAAGCCCTATATGAAGATCAAATACAACATTTCTTGAGTAAAGCTTCAGGTGATTTACAGAGGCTTTCTTGATGTATGATGCAGTGAAAAGACAACACATTGTGCGATGGAAAATCTTCTTTGATTTTATTATTCATTAAGGTCACGAGGCCACAGTGTTTGCCTATGAGTGAAGGCGCACCATCAGTTGTAATACTTGCCAGTTTATTGAGGCTTAATCTAGACCTGATTAGACTGTTAGTGACACTGTTGTATAAATCTTTTCCAGTAACAGTGTTTTTGAGAGACTCCATAGATAACAATTTTTTGAAGTTTTCGTCAATTCCTCTGATGTAAATGAGTACCTGGGCGGTATCCTGAATGTCATTACTCTCATTTAAAGCGATAGAAAACCACTGAAAACTAACACTGCCTGTTAACACCTGTTCTTGAATATTCATTGCAATTGCATCTATGCGACGAACAATAGTTCTTCGTGACTGAGATATGGCTTTCACTTTTGATAAGACTTCAGGGCACACAACACTAACAGCATCAACCATGCAATCTTTAATAAATTCTGCTTCTGCAAATGACTTATTTTGCTTTGCAATTTTATTTGCCAATACAAAACTTGCCTTTGTCGCATTCCTTTGTAATGAAGAAGTTTTTTCAAACACATTTTGTTGTTTCTTCAAACTTTTCATCAGATCAGTTGCTTTCTTTTGCAGTTCTTGCTTTGATAAATTGCTTCCAAAGTTGGTGTGCGTAGTTTGAAAGTGCCGTTTCAAATTGTATTCCTTGAACACAGCAACTGTATCATGACAGATCAAACATACAGCTTTAATTCGTCTTCAATTTTTCGCTTTTCAGATGGCTTCGAATCACTCATTTTGGGTAAAATTTGAAAGATAAAAAAAGCTGTGCTGAAATAAAATGTCCAACGTCTTATCTCTCTGGAATCTGCCAGGACACTGAAATGATTGAAATATAAGGCAATAAAATCGTTGGCGCGGTAACAAATGAATAAATAAGTAGAATAACAAAATTAAAAGCTTAAAAAATCTATTTCCGTCAGGTAAAAAAAAAACTAATAAGGAGTGAGAAAGGATGAGAAAGGATGCAAAATATGTTTTAAGTCGTAGAATACTATATGAGGGATTCATGCGGTTGTTTTTTTTGTGTTTTTTTTTTGTAGGTTAATACTTTTTTTTCTCTGGTGGTTAGCTAGATTACTTACCTGATAATGGAATGTGAGTGGTAGAGTGTTCTGTAATAAATTGTATGCTGTTGTGGTAATTATTGAGGAATTGCTAAATGTTTTTAAGTGATTTTTCGCCGTGTGGCCATTTGAAAATATGTCATCTATATAATGGTATTAATTTCGCTTAAAAATCACAAAAGAGCAGAAAGAGACTGTTGCGAGATGGCATAGTATATATAATATATAAACTACTGAAACAATCGCTATCAGTAGAATATCCAACCTTGTTAACCACTTAGCTCTCGCTTCATGCTCACAAAGAAAGTAGCAATGAATATCGGATGAAGTTCTCCTTTTTATCAAAAGTCGATGTTCTCGATCTAGACGCCAAAGAAATTGCCGAATCCTGAACAACGATTTAATTGTCCAAGCCAAAATCGAACGCCGTCGCTGTATAAACACGTTCCGAATTTCGTAGGTTCCATTGACGAGAACTTAAATAATGTAACGAAACAACGAGAACCTTTTATAGGAATTGGCACAAAGAAGGGTGAGGGGCCAAAATCAAGCCAAGATCGATCGATTGATCTATATAAAATCAAGTCTGGCTCGCTGTTTGTCATGGACGAAAAGGTGATATTTTGGTCTAGGGGAATCCATTTTGTCTATAGAAGTAATAATTCATTTTTGCGTTCCCTTAGGTATGAGAGAGTGGTTTTGTTCTTCTAAAGCAGTATTGCGTCAGCGTCGCTAGGTACAAGCTGAACATATATGAATGAGAAGACGTTTTGTTAGAGAGGGAACTGATATGAAAATATTTGGAGAGAGAGGAGGAATTCTGAAATAGTCAGCTGTACAGTTTAAGAAGTCGGCCTACATTTGTAGGTTGTTGGAAAATCACGTTGACACACCGATTCTCGTTAGATCACCAAAGTTAAGCGACGCTGAGCCTGGTAAGTACCAGATGGGTGACCGTTTAGGAATACCAGGTTCAGTATGTAGGAGGACAGTGGCATCTTCTTTCAACAAAAAAACGACTAAAACTAACGTCGCCATGCCCCCTGACCCGGATATTCATGCGACCGGGGACCACTTGTGAATTTAATATTCCCTAGAAACTTTCTTCTTTGAAGGACGCCGGCTCAATCTGCCTAGGGCGAATGCATCACAAGGTACACCAGGTAAATAGTAGACATAATTACTTGTAAAAACTGTTTAAGAAACTCAGATATGTTTCAGGTTTTACTAGAAATGTGTATATATATATATATATATATATATATATATATATGAAGCAACCCAACAAAAGATATAAGCGTCAACTAATATCTTATAATTAATGAAACATCCGGATAAAAACTGAAGCTCAATATACTGGATAGAGCATTAATATTATAATATAAAATGAAGTAATAAAATAAGGTGTCAATTAAATTTTATTAGAATTCAAAGTTCAAGCAAAGTATCCTTAAGTCCTTAGCTCATGAGTTTTCAAAGATAATTCTTCTCTTCAGAGGACCATTACCGCAGTTATACTACTACAGGTAATAAAATGACGCTTTGAAAATATATAAGATTATATAAACAAATACATAAAAATACATAACATCAAACATATACACCCAAAAACATACTTTTTGTTGAATCCATACAGTCCATCCAGGTCATACAAATTGAAAAGCATAATCAGGAAAGACATTACTCCAAGTTACAAACAGCAGTCCATATACGTGAAATTGAAGGGGCTGGCAAAGTAATCCAGTCGCGAAATGTGTCAATATTCAATGTTAATGATAAATAAATCAAATAATACAGAAAGTCCAATCAAAGTTCCAAAATCCCGATATGTGCAACCCAAGTCAAATCAAAGTTCGTTGTTTAATTAGAAAACCCGTTAAATCCGAATTGAGCAAAACAAGACTGAATCCCGGTCGCATCTTGTCAGCAGAGCGAAAAAAATAAGTAATCTTCTCTCCCCAGCGATTCAACCAGACATGACAAACTCCTAACGAACAGAAGGCGATATTAAATTGTCTACATCTCTGAATGACTTTAATAGATCGGAAATTATGTCTGTGTTACTTCCTGTTTAAGCCCGCTTGATGGACTCAGCATACTTTGAATTCTAATAAAATTTGATTGACACCTTATTTTATTACTTCATTTTATATTATAATATATATATATATATATATATATATATATATATATATATATATATATATATATATATATATATATATATATATATAATGAAGAAGAGTGAATTAAATAAATTTGCTCTCCGTCCTCGTGTGATGATCTCTCTGGTAATGGAGATAACTGACTCCCACTTAGCTTAAAATCCATAGTTCGTTTTAAAATAATAGAGCTCTTCTAGTAGTTGGATTTCCCCTCAGTTTGCTGTAGTGGGAAGCGGATAAACACATTGTAATATATAAATAATATGTAAAGTATTCTTTTTCTCCTCCCTCTTCTCCTCATTCTTCTTCTTTTTCTCCATCTTCTATTTTTATTTCTCTTTCTTCTTTTTCTTTCAAAAAAAAAATAGCAAACTGCGTCCATGTGCATAAAACTTTTGCCGATACATTTTTATTGCACTCAGTTCTCATAGGGCAACATAGACAAATGTCTCGTGGATGTAATTACAACAAAACCCAAACTTGAAATGAATGAATTTCAATTTTTACGTTTGTTTTGTTTAGTTTCGTTAAAGCATCATTCTTCTCAGAATATTTACCTCCTCCTCCTCCGTACTCATACAAACGCTTTTCTAAATGCATCCTCGCATGCCGATGAGACGCTTTGACCGTCGGCCAATCCGTCTTGCTAACGTTTGAAATAGCGTTTTCTATTCTAAACTCGGAGACGCATCTAATTCTGGTTGCATCCAAGCGTCTCTATGAGACGCTCTGCGCGTCGGCCGGTCTGTCACACTTCAGTTTTTTCATATCATTTTCGACGGTCTGTCAAGCTTTAATCTTAAATAGCATTTTCGTTGGTCTGTTTACAAATCGCGTTTTCATTAGTCTGCTTTGATTAAGCGTGAAATAGATTATTCAACGGTCTGTCACGTTTGAGGTGAAAGTGGCATTACATCCGGTCTGTTATGCTTACGTTTGGAGATATATTCCGCGGTCTTTTGCTAGTCTGTCATGCTTAAGTATGAAATAAAATGTCCATTAGTCCGCCATGCTTAAGTTTGAAATAGAATATTCAAAGGGCTCTCACGTTTAAGTTTAAGGTATAATTTTATGCGGTCTTGAAATACCATAGTCGGCGGTCTGTCAGGCTTAAGTTTGAAATAGCATTTTCGTTGGTTTGTCACGCTTCAGTTTGAAATAGAATGTTGTTATTCTAACATATGCCAGCGTGTAAAACGGATGTTAAACCAGTGGTGGTGGTGGTGGTGGTGTAACTCTTCCGTTTGAAATGTCATTTTTGTTGGTCTGTCAAGTTTTAGGGTGAAATAGTATTTTCATCGCTAAACGCGCAGATTAAATAGACGCATCTGAAGAAAACGAGTTCCCGTTACTTTGCTTGTGGATTCGTTATCATCGCTTCTTCTTTTTTTTCTTCTTCTTCTCCGCCATTCCCGAAATTGCCCTCCAGTTTGGCACCAGTTAATGGCGTCCCCGAGACGGAAGAGAGACGTTCCACTTTCGAGATCATTTCTCGGCTTTTGCTTTTTAATCTTAGTTTATTTCTATCGAATCAATTC
>OY744525.1:81816539-81821539 GCA_963556195.1 Sepiola atlantica | reverse complement strand
GCATAGAAAGCTAAGCGATAGATGGATGACGTATTAATTACGACTAAATATATATATATATATATATATATATATATACACGATTGGAATACCCATCCCAGGACGGGTACAAGCAATAAATATAGCATTAATTTAAAATTGTAATGTTTTTTTTCTTTATGGAGGCATGGTACGGTTTCGTTTCTAACCCCCTAAATGGTAAAGTTTACAAAAAATAGTGTTCCCACGTAACTAACACTGTTGCCTAGAATATATATTCCATAATTTATAAGTTTAATAGTTTAGGCTTTTTACCAAGCATATACATATTATTGACACACATGCGCGCACCGATCCTTTTAAAAATGTATTTACTTAATATATCTCAAAATTTGATGCAGAGCAATTCTTTTCTTTATTAATTTTTTTCATATCTAACTTATTTTAAAAGTTTTGGGGGATCTAGAGCGAATTTGAGTGGACACACCCCTCTAAATGGTAAAGTTTACAAAAGAATAATTGCCCATGTTACTCACCGGGTTGCAATAAGAGTGTGTATCAATCATTGTAAACATAGTGGCATTAACATTCATGATGAATGTGTAATTCAAATAAAGATGAGTTTAAATCGGTGTAGAATAAAAGCCAGGGGCTATGCTATATAATGAAGGGGTGAGTTTATTCCGACCTGTTATTAATCGTAGGTGTATGACTCGAAATAAAGATAGCTTCAGAAATTCGTAAACTTCATATGCTCCTAACACAGGTAAGAATATGCACTTGGATATTCTGTTGTGTGTTACTACATGAGATGATGCATTTGTGGAAAGAGGATATGCGAGTATTCACGTGTTCTTTGATGCGCTGGTTCAAAGGTCTTATATTGTTCCTATATAGAAGCTATTGTACTTAGCACATTTAAGGTTGTAGACTATATAGATGCTGTAATACAGACCTGTGTTGGAAATAGGGCAATTGGTTAGGGATCAGAGTTCTGAGTTGTGAGTGTGGTGTCTGTGTCTTTTAGATAGATGTTGTCCCAAAGTGGTGCCGGTGTGGGTAAGTTGAATATCTAAATTTTCTTTGTGTATTGCTTTACGAACTGCAGATGTGATTTTATCACCAAAGAAAGGGGTATGTATATATATATATATATATATATATATATATATATATATATATATATATATATATATATATATATATATATATATATATATATATATGCTACATTTCATTTGACTCTTTAATCTAAACTATGACTTTTACTGTTTTTAGTGAATGTTTGAATAAATAACGAATACATTTGTATTCACGAGATTATTTTATGCATGTATTAGAAAAAAAACAGTCAAAATAGAAAGAAAAAACAAACAAACTTGATGTACATTTTATCTGTTCTATCGTGAATGCATGAATATAATACTGGTTTATCAAACATTAAAGCACATTCATATACCAATGAATAAAAATAATAGTCTTGTGTTCCTCACTCTTTCGTTCGTTTCCTATCATCTATAAACTGATGATGCGTGTCCGTCCGCTTACGGATAGATTATGTAGAAACTGCAGCTGCTCTCGTCAGATGGCCGAAGTCAACCAACTCTAGTATTTTATCGGGTGTCCAGCGGGAAAGCAGACTCCACGATATCATTGTGAAATCCTTAATACAAAATTAATACCACCATTTGATTCCTCGTAAAATTCTGCTCGAGAAAAGTTGTTTGATTTTAGCATAGGGTTTAGTTTTCAATTACATCCTCGGACACAGAGAGACACACATAGATACCACATTTATGTTATAAATTACACCGCCTGTTGGATCAGTATTTATTATATTCCTCCTTTACCCTCTCTCTCTCCCCTTCGTTCACTTACTTCTCTCCCCATCTCTACATGATTTGTCTCGTAGACAACACGTGACCCAAAGTGTCACAAGTTGTCTACATAAAACATCATAAAATGGCACTCTCCCCTCTCTCTCTCTCTCTCTCTCTTTCTCTCTGATTTTATCGATGACATCATTTTATGACGTCACCCATCGTGCACGGTTATCTTCCATTTCTCTGTTTTAATAGTGAAATTATTCTTTAGTGACCGCCATCCACTATTCACGGGAACAAGCAAACGTACAAGCAAGCAAGCTGCATGGAATTTTAGAAGTATATTGGTACTACTCCAGATGAAGTGCCTAATTTCCGTGACTGCTCGGCGGCAACGATCGGGCAGATCGCGGAAGTGCCCGAGAGCTGCCGAGACGAAAACGAGGCTGAAGCAAAACTGAAAGTCGTAAAAATGGAAGAGTGGCAGACGACAATATAAGACGAAGAATACAAAAGAAAAAAATACATATATTTGAAAAAAATGAAAAAAAAATAATGAACAAACCATAGCTGAAGAACTATAAATAAACTTTTTTTTTAAATATTTTTTCGTGTGCCAAATGAACCATTTTAATGGGTTTTTTTGTCTTTTTTTTTTACATAAATCAAAGTAAATGCTATTTCTTTTTACGATATTTAGGCAACTTTTTTTTTTGTCTTTTATTTTTACATAAAACAAAGTAGTATGTTATTTTTCTTAGGATATTTAAGCAAGTTTTTTTGTATATTTTGGGGGGAGGGGGAGGAATTTCATATATTTTCTCGTCGATGGTCAGGGTTTACGGATACGTTTGCGGCCGGTTCGAAAGGTCTTCCAACCGCTTGTTTTGTTGTGCTGAGCACAGACGATTGGCAGCAACCTGATCGGTCAGCTCTACTTCAGCCTCGTTTTCGTCTCGGCAGCTCTCGGGCGCTTCCGCGACCTGCCGATCGTTGCCGCCGAGCAGTCACGGAAATTAGGCGCTTCATCTGGAGTAGTACCAGTATATTAACCCTCCACACACACACACACACACACCGACTGTTAAGCTAGTAGACGACTCGTGACTCAAAGGATCACTGCTCGTCAAGATAAAGGATCTCATCCCCACTCCACCCATCTCTCTTATTTGATGGATGATGTCATCATTTTGTGACGACAACCACTATGCCCGGTTATTCCCATCACTATTTTAGTGAATGATGACATCTTTCAGTGACGTCATCAAATGTGCACGGGAACAAACAAACAAGATAACTAACCAGCAAGATCCACAGAGGTTTAGTATATATATATATATATATATATATATATATATATATATATTTAGCAGTGCAAAATAATAACATATTGTGATTTATTGTCAGTTTCGAAACAAAGGGAAAGCTAACACGTTTTTCTAGAAGGATCAAAATCATACTTTTGAACAAGTTCAAGTAATAAACAGAAGACTCCTGTTGTCGAATTAAACGGCAATTTATTTATTTATTGCTCTATTACAGATTTTGAACTATTTTTTTTAAGGTTTGAATATTGAGCTTAATTTTTGCTCTGGAATCTGATTCCCGTAAGAATCGATCTGAACTATATAAAATAATTATTTTACTCATACAAAAACATTTTACTACATAAATGAACTCATGATTCAATGCACTATATATGTGGGCATCGTCAATTGAAGATTTAAGCAAAATCAAAATGAGAGGAAACAAAAAATGAAAAGCACTCTTCATTTTTTGTAATCTTATACAAAGTCATCATTTGAACAGCTAACTTACAAAAGTAAAAGGGTATATTACCGTAGGTGAACAATGCAATAGATAGTTACAATTTGGTAACTGGCTTGTAATGTATACGAGTAACGGCCCGGCTTTACTCGTACTACTATCGTACTCCTCGAGGCTAACATCGTCTTCGTTGATATGCTACTTGTGATAGTTCATCGTATAAGGAAATTGGGTGTCGGTGCTTTCTCTACAACAAATTTTAAAGATCAAAACATACGAAAGATGAACATGTGACCTCAGGAAGTAAATCACTAATAGCAGCCCTTCACCCTCCGCTTCTTTCCATACTCTACCATGTCATATTATTTTGATTTGAATCAACTGAGCTATTCTAACAGTTAAGCTGACATATCAAACTAATTTTGACTAGCCAATGTGCATTTGTTATTGTTGTACCATGCCCTAGACACTATAATAAACCACATCGCTACAGTTTATTTTTAAAGAGTGTGTAGCCCCGTCCGCACAACTGGTAATATGGAAAGATTTTTCAATTATGACCTTAAAATCAAATTATCATATGTTTAATTGAAGAATATGAAGAGTTGTCTCCCTTACAACTAAAATATTTGTATAAGTTTAACAAATGTGCAAAAAATAAAAAATAAATAAAATTAAATGACTTCATTACATACCGAGAAAACGTCGGGTAGGTACAGTGAATATATGTATGATTCTCCAGTTAACGACATCACATAGAAATAAGGAACAAAACGAACAGGCAAGAGACAACAAAGTTAAGTTTTAAGACAGATATTTATTTACATGAGGATTAAAAAGGGGTAAACATGCATAGAACAAAATAACACAAGAACAGAGTAATATTATTAAGGTTGTCTAACGACGAGCAAAGTTTATTACAAGATCAGGCTCCGACAATCTAAAAGATAAAATTAGTTATACCTTACATACATTGATGAGTAGCACAAGATTCGCTCCCCACGGGAGTAGAACAGTTTAAGAATTTAAGATTCATGATATTCTTGCGACGAGAAAGTCGAAGCAAGCAACAAAATACAAGTCCAGCATATACCATACACATGGGTGGGGTTGGAATTCGTGGTTACGGTCGGCGCTACACTAGCCTTACGTAGGATATCAGAATAACACTTTCGGTGAGAATTTGAAATGTCCTCGATGGCGACAGAGTGGTGGTAGATAGAGTTCGTCTCAAAAGCCTTTTAGAATTCCGTTGTGCGAGACGGTACTCCGATTTAACTTTCGGATTCGTATCGGCATCAGATATTTCTAGGCAGCTCGCCTGATAGCGAAGTCAAAGGGGCATGAGCGGTGTCTTTTCCTCATCCCTGTTTGTATTCTTCGCTTCTTCTTCTTTTTCATTAGTAATTGCGACTAGACAGCGAGAGTGTC
>OY744525.1:81786539-81811539 GCA_963556195.1 Sepiola atlantica | reverse complement strand
TTGAATGTGAGTATAAAGGACAAAATAAGGGAAGCGAGAGTTACGTGGCTGCTGAAAGTAAACCGAAAGTTCACGGGCTACTCTCTTTACGTAAATTATGCAGAATCTAATACTCAACCGTCCAAATAGGTTGCTGTGTCGGTCGCAATAAATTTATTACTTACCTAAATATGGATTTGTTGTAACTTAATATTATATTGCTCAGAATGTTACGTTTACTTCTCTGTTAAGATTCATTTTTTAATGGATTCCTCGGGAATTATCCTCATTCTGAATTATTGTGATTAATTGATTGTTTATATATCAAACATATAAAGTTATCTTGTCAGATTTTCAAATTCAGACCCAATTAAAAATCCATCTAACGTATCGATACTTGATTCGGAATAGCCGTTCTTTTTTTGTTTTTCCCTCCACTGTTATTGACACGAATATATTTTATTTCACGTCAGTTTTTTTAATGAGATAATTATTCCAGTTAAGAAAACGTCTGCAGTAAATACATTTTTGATTACTCGTTGAATATTCTTAAACATTAAAAAGTCAAGGGAAATAACCCATTAGAAGATTATTTACCTTAAATTGAATTAATCACCAAAATTAATTTCAGTTCCTTCATAAACAGACATTTTATTACGCCCGAGCGACCCCGGTTATTTAGAAAATCTATTGATTAGGGAAAGAAAAAATGATTTTATATAACCCTTGTTTGAACAATTGATGATTTAATAAATATTGCATTCACAAATTTATAAAGTTGGTTACAGCTGTTTCTAAGACGATGTTTATTTTTAATCATACAATGCTACATAAAAATTATTCATACATCTTTTCCTACCGTCATATAATGTATACTTCGTTTACCAAGGATGGTCGACAATATGTCACTCGTTCAGAAAAGTGTTATCAGTCACAAAAAATTCCTTTGAACTATAAATGATATATCCACCCATCTTTTGACACGCATGCGCACACTGTCATTAGAAATGTCGACTGTGACGTATGTTTTTATCTTTGTTTTATTCAGTTATTTGTTCTTGTTTGTTTTTTAAATATGTGTGTGTGTGTGTGTGTGTGTGTGTGTGTGTGTGTGTGTGTGTGTGTGTGTGTGTGTGTGTGTGTGTGTGTGCGTGCGTGTGTATTCTATTAATAGAATCGAGTAAATTAAAATAACAAAGACACTCTTCCACTTGGGAAAACCGATGGAAATGCATTAACATTTGTTCAGCTGGAAATAAAATGCCGATAGCATTACATTGGCTTCGTTCAACTCTTTTCTGTTTCGGTAATATTCCCTCTTCGGTTGGTCTCCGATGCTAAAGGATATAATCGCATGGCATCCTATATTAAAAGGTCGTATTATCTTGAAACAAAGTGCTAGGACTGGAGAACTATTTCAAAAGGTTTCTGTTGTTTAATTTTTAACTTAGATTCTCTTCCAGAGACTTCTTTTATTGATTCTGTTTTTAAGCAGCAAAACTTTCTTAAAATACAGGTGAGCCCACCAAAATGCCATCCATTGTCGTTTAGACGTTTTGTGTTGCCTTGTGCAGACGAAGAGGTTTTGTGATAGAATAACAACAGTGCTTTTAACAGTATGCGGTAACTCAACCACATTTCAAATGACTCGAAATGGCTGCGGGAACACTTTGGTGGTCGTCTCATCGGTGGGAGATATGATCCTGAATGGGTTTCACACGCACTAGACCTTAGAACCCCCCGCCCTAGAGTTTTATCTGCGGGGTTATCCAAAAAATAATATCTATCAGAACAATTCTCAGATTATTCCTGAACTGAAGGGGGGTGGGCGTCACAGCCCAAAATCCGGGAAATGCCAAGAGAGGAATGTGTCAGAGTTATTGACCATTTTGTACGTCTTATCCAGCTGTGCTTTAAACAAAGAATGTTAGACATTCATAACTAAAACATGGTGGACAAGTCATACATAGCCTAAATGTACTTGTCCCAAATATAGTTGGATTGCAGAAATGATTGTGCACTTTTATTAGCGATTCAATGGGTGGCATTCATTTGAAGTCACTTTATACCATTATTTGTCAACTAAAGTTAATTTAATATTTGTGGTTCCGGCGTTAACCAGAAAGGACTTTTTACCGTGTAAAACAGTTCACGTGAGGCTCATGTGTATATTTTGGTGATGCGTTTGTAAGCAAGGATATAATCTCGACCCATGCCTTTGACGACCGTGAATAATGGTAGACAGTGCGAGACAAAATAGGTTAGAGACTTTTTTTGCACCTTGTCTAAGAGAAACCAGATTTCAACTCTTCGCTTTCTCAGCTGAGTAAGTTATGATACATACATACAAACGTCGGATATTATTTATTTACATTATTTCCAACTATCTATCTGTCGATCTTTTTATCTTTCTACTTATCTATCTATCTATCTATCTATATATATATATATATATATATATGTATATATATATCGGGTATGCGTGGTTGAACTAATAGATGCCGTCGAGAACTATCGAATCGATTAGGTCGTATTCTAATCCATGCGAAATGTATGAATTCTCACTCTCTTTTCAGTTATAGGTAAAATAGCGAAGTGTGATCAGTTAATTGTACACAATGAATCGTTTACTATGAGTATTCATTCATTCATTCATTTCGTGTGAATCAGATGATTCTATTGTTGGCATTGGTTTCCCCGATATCTTTCTAGTCAGAATTCTTTCTATAAAGACATCGGGTACTTACAGGAGCGACCACGTGAAGGTTGCCAACATCCTAAGTGCAAATGTACGATGAGTATTCATTCATTCATTTATTCATTCATTCATTCATTCATTTCGTATGAATCAGATGATTCTAGTGTTGGCATTGGTTTCCCCGATATCTTTCTAGTTTGAATTCTTTCTAGAAAGAAATCGGGAAAGACCACGTGAAGATTGCCAATATCCCTAAGTGAAGGTGGTACTGTAGAACCTACTGAATTCGAACACCCAGGTCGTCGGTCCGTTTCCTTATCTACTTAACCACTATCACCTCCCACGATAAGCATTGTGTTACGGCATTAAATACCTGTAAAAGGGTTGATGTTCCGTAAAAAAGGACCCAGGCAATCTTGTTATTGTGTTAGGGCATTAAATACCTGTAAAAGGGTTGATGTGCCGTAAAAGGGAAGAGGCAATTTTTTCATTGTGTTTTGTCATTTAATAGCCGTAAAAGTGTTGATGTGCCATAAAAGGGAGCAGACAATCTTTTGATTGTGTGTTGGCATTAAATAAGAAAAACTGTTGATAAGTTGTTAAACAGACAAGACCAGGGGGTTATTGTATTTCAGTATTAAATAACTCCAAAAGGGTTGATATGCCGTAAACCATAGCAAGCCAAATTGAACTATTTAATCATGGTGGTTGAATATCTGGGTGTTGAAGATAGAGGGGTGGAAGAGGAGGAAAGAGAGAGAAAAGGAGAGAGGAATAGAGGTGAAGTTTTAAAAAATAAATTAATAAAAGCATGAACAAAGGAATTTTAAATCTTGATTGTAGGCGTGGGGATTTGGGCGTTGAAGGGAGAGAGGATAGGGGTGGGCCTGATAAGATGGAGTCGAGATATCAACGTAAGATGAAAAGGTCATCATGTTTACGGAATCCTTTTAAAAAGTATTGTCTTTAATAAATCTCTTAGCATGGATTCGTAATTAGTTTGATGTCAGTTTCTTTGTTTCGCACACTTTTTCCTTGATGTTTTCTCCTTTTTCTTCTTTGTGCTGTGAACCATTATCTTTTATCTCGAGGTATTTTTCCTCGGTGCTATTTTTGAAACGTTCGAATTTGCAAAACCGAACGTTTTTTGACATTTTATTTTATTTTTATATATCTATTTGTCAAGTGACTTTTGACACTTTTAAATTCTAGCGATAGGACTTCTTCAGTCACTTATTTATTTATTCTTTTTTTTTCTTCTTAATTTTTATTTTAATTTTATCTTTTAAACCCTTGTTGACTTCTGTGGCCTTTAATGTGCCGAAGTTATACGGACGTTGCTACTTCCTTTTTAAGTAGTAAATCGATATTGACATTACATTTGGCCTTCTGATTGACAAGCGAAAGGGTAAAATGAAATTCAAAATGGCGATTCACTTGAACAATATCGTGAAGTAACTTCCCTAAAAAGGTGAAAACAAGAAACAGAGCTAGGCTTATTCAAAACCCTCATTGTTCGAGTTAATTCCAATACTTGTAATGTATTAATGACTAACTGTTACGTTCAAGTTGGGGTTTGAACCACGCTTCAAATATAAGGTTAAAAAACGACCGTTGTCGCAGATTGTTTCATATCACTATTTACCCGCTTCCGGTTGAAGAAGAACGAAAACAAAACGAATCAGCTTTCATCCTAGGCGAGTTGAGCCGGCTTCTTCCAAAGAAGGAAGTTTCTAGGGGATATCAAATTCGCAAGCGGTTCCCAGTCACATGTATATCCCAGTCTGGGCGAAAACGACGTTAGGTGTTTGCAGTTCTTGCAGCGAGGTGTCGATGTCCTACAAACAGTGCTTAGTATCCCCAAATAGTCACCCATCTGATACTGACCAGACTCTACATCGCTTAAATTCGGTGATCAAACGAGAACCGGTGTGTCAACGAGATTATGCCGTATGCTACAGCAAGGTTAGATATGAAGTCAATTAAAAATGGAGATGCAACCAGCCCCCCCCCCCCCCCGAGTGGTACAAAAATATCCGAGAATGGACCCGTCGGCATTCTCTAGTAGGGGTGCCTCGGACGATGGGCAATAAATTTACCCCCTCTACTTCCCAAGGAGGAGGGAATGCCAGGGTGTCTGCACCTCCTATGACTTAACCGGATGATACTTCCTCCCGGCAAAAAAGAGTCTGATTATTCAGGACAAACCCTAATTGTCCAGAATTATGCCAAGGCGAACCTCGGCTGATCTCGATCCTCTAAGACTTTGTATGACAATGATCATTGACCTCATAGATGACCGAAAAGATCAAAGATATTAGTTGACTGCATCGTGGGTTCTGTGGTGCTGGACTGGAATCGTCTGGTGGTGATTCTTCTGGCGCGGTTCGTTGTTGATTATTAACAATTAACGTGAAGAAGTTTGTTGTTATTTATTTATTTATTTATTTATTTCAAGTACATTATTCGGGCAGAGACAGATACAAAATCTTCCACTGGCTATTGTTTTTAAACTACATATGTTTGCGTGCGTTCGTTCCGGTTCTAAACGTTTTTTTTTTTGTTCTAGCTCCCAATATGCTAATTGATATTTCTTGGGGGGGGTATCTCCTGTTTCCATACGGTAAATGTTTATTCTTGAACTCTTGACAACTTACGTCCTGTCTTCATCCTCCCCAAGGCAACTTTAATGTATCACAATATGACTTAGCGTGGTCAAATGCCAAAAATGAGATGTGTATAATTGGATAATTAAGAAGTTTAAAAGATTGAAATTTACATGGGCTTAAATTGTCTATCAAAAGTGGTCAATTTCACCAGTCACAGTAAGGGGAAGCCAGGACATAGACAATCAATTCTATAGGTCACCTTTCTTTCTCTCTCTCTCTCTCTCTCTCTCTCTTTCTCTCTCTCTCTCTCTCTCTCTCTCTCTCTCTCTCTCTTCGCGTATTGTTACGCTTGATTCCTAGTTCATAATTATTGTACCGAAAAACACCTACTTCGAAAAAGAGTGTGTGTGTTTGTGTTTTTGTCTGACAAAGAAAAAATAACGAAAATCATTGCCACTTTAAGTATCAGAAAAATGATACTAATTTGGGCATATCAGTCCGCGTGGAAATAAATGAAAAATCGCTTTTTGAATAAAAGTTGTTGCTTTATTTAGGGTTGGTAAATGATTTTTAAAGTTTAGTAAATGAAAGTGCGTTTCTTTTGCGAGTGGATTACATTTTTTACCCTGTTTTTTTTTTGTATTCATTTTACGATCGCTTCAGACTGTTTACAAACGTTTTTTACGGCGTATTTTTTCTTGCGCCGAAGTAAATACCTTGCAGATATTAAGAAGACTCAGGAAGTCTACCGTATGTACTCAACCAAGATGTAGGAACGCACATCTAGAACTATAAAGTGCACGTTTGTAAATAACACGTTGCTAATGTACGCGTGTTATGGCGTAGGTAGTGGTGTTGTTTCGGTTACAGACACCAAATATATTTTATGTGTAGCCTTCTCTACACGATGTTTAAAATGTTGATCCTTATTGAATATGTTCTTCTTTCACTTTCTTTGCAGATGTCAGAACGTCCTTTCAGTAGATCAGAGTCAAGGACTACAGACTCAGATGACGATGACCTCATAGAAGATTATGATGTCACTATTTTCAATCCCCAATGTGTTAGAAACCGCAGTGCCCTAGAAAAATTCCTAGCCGTAATCCTGGTGCTTTTTCTGGTTGTGATTATCGCCCTTGCAGTGGCGCTGGTGAGATCAAAAGAACCGCCAGGTAAGTCAGTCTGTTTCTTACTTCTGCATCCTGGTTACAGCACCAATTATGATACATATAAGCAATAGACATGAGACGATGAGGAGGAGGGAAAATGAATAAAAAACAAAACAATGGAAAAGGCAAGACCGCCAAAAGTCGGCCATGGCCTTATGTACACAAGTAAAAATTAATATAATAATATGCTCAACAATCAATATTAGAGATGGCAATAACAGTGACGTAAATTAAATAATTAATTGGGTTTTTTTTAAGATATGGGATGACCCTGTGTTTATATTTGAAAAAGATTAAAGTACGGTAGCGTGAAAAGGGAAGAATAAATATGTTTTTAATTTTTAATATTCATCCTATATATGTTATGTTCATGGATGATTATATTTTCAGCTAAACTATATATGATGTGATAAAAAACTTTCGCTATTTGATGGTGTGGTTAGACTGTTATTTTTTTCTCCTTTTCCAATCGTGCCTATTGTTTATAATTTTGCATAATTTGTAATTAAACTCTTATCTCAATCTTACTTTGAGAATGTCTTTTGATAAAGACGAAATATCAGCTGTATGAGTTTTTATTTATTTCTACCTTTATTTATTTTTTCCACTTAATTCCTTCACATTTTATCTGATTTAGTCCAAATTATTTCTCCATGGCAATAGACATGAACAGGCTTGAAATATAAACTTCTTATAGCATAATAAAAGGTATTTCCCTTTTTACAAATGAACAATTTACATCATGTTCATCAAAATTAACATTATCAGCTGCTTATAATGTCATGTAATAAATACTTCCTTAGTGTTATGCACTATGTTAACGTGGATAAAACAGCGACACAGCGCGTATTGTTCTGCTTGATTCCCAGTCACTAATTATTGTACAAAAAAAACGCCTACCATGAAAAAGAGTTTGTGATTTTGTGTGTGGGTCTGTCAAAGGAAAGATAACAACAATCATTAACCAAACTCAGTCACTTTGAGTATCAGGCTAATTGTGCTAATTTTATTTCCACACGAACCGATGTGGCCAATCAAAAATCACTTTCTGGATGACGGCCGTTGCTTTGTTTAAGGTTGGTAAGTGTCTGTTATGCTTGGTAAGCGAAAGTACGTTTCCTCTGTTGCGAGTTGATTGAATTATTTTACCCTGTTTTTTTGTTTTTTGTTTTTTTTTATGGAAATCGCTCCAGACAAGGCATGAAGCCACTTGATGTAAGGAGCTTAAAAAATACTACTTCAAGATTAAAACCTGGTCAACGATAAGTGTTAGATGGATATATTCCTACCCAGAAAACAGCAATCCTTCTCCCTTTGTCAGAAACATCGCTTATGAAATGTGAGGACTAAAGGCCAAAATAAGGGAAGTGATGGTTACGAGGCTGACAAAACTAAACCCAATGTCCACTTTCTACTCTCCTTTCATTTTATGACCGCCTCGGACTGTTTACAGCCGTTTTTACGGCGTATTCTTACGAGCACTTAGGTTTATACCTTGCAGCAATTAAGAAGATCCAGGTAGTCCCCCGTGTGAAACACACATCTAGAACTCTAAAGTGCACGTGCGCTTTCGTTACGTTTAAAATATTAAAAGTGTGCACCCTCGTATCGACCGTTACGCCGCGTGGATGCAAGAGTGTGTTGGACTCGTGATGTTCAACAGCTAATTAAAACTTGCCGACCCCCTCTCTCTGCTTCTCAAGGACAAACACAAAAGCAAATGCATATTATATTATACCTTGCTTGAGGTCACAAAACCGGCGTACCGCATATTACATTTTCAAGTGCTGATTTTAATATCTAATTAACAAACATTTGTTGAACTCGCAAGAAATGTATTTTCTTATTCTGCGCCCACGGGGAGATAACTTATTTTATGAACCTTCGAATACGGCGGAGATGCTAATAAAATTACGATTTCATGATTTTAAATATGATTTAGAGAATGTAGAAATAAAATTATATTGTATTCGAAGAAATGCGAAGATATATTCACTTTGTGAGTTGGTGTCAACCCTACTGCATCTACGTCCTTTTATTACCTATACAGATACATAGACACGAACATATGATATATAATGGGTGTGTGTAAAATAAAATCGAATTGAAAGATAAAACAAAGACAAGTGGAATACGATGAAGTATGGGTCGATATTTCGCCTAAATTTATTCAGGCTTTTTCAAGATATATGTTACAAGGAAGCAAGAAATATGTATATATATATATATATATATATAGCCATTGAGTAGTAGGCGCAAGAGTCTAAAATGCGCATAAGTAGCTAATAAAAATATGCGATAGTAGGGTGTAAGCATATAAATTGCGAGACAAACAGGCTGTAAGTATATCGTAGAGGTGGTTGGAGCAGTGTGTTTTCTGAGTAGGAGGTAGGTATGTCGGCAGAGGAAGCTAAAATTGTAAATTATGGGTGGGGCGTAGAATGGACGTTAAGTGAGGTTTGTGTTATTAATTGGGTTTGGAAAGAGAAAGGTAAAAGGGGATGTGTTTAAAATGAGTTAGGTATATTTAGCTCAAGATGGGAGTTAAGCTGTGGTCGATAAAAATAGAATTTACTGATAGTATATTCTTGGTAAAAACATGGTTCATTTGTTAAACCGGGGCGTTGTGTGCAATTAGAACTGCATTAAGAAGGAGTCTGTGGTGAATGCCGTGTGCGAATTTGATTACTGTGACCGTGTTTTGAACACTGAGCTAAATCAGAAAACAGGATATGCAATTAACAGGTTAATAGCATCAGTTGCCTAGAAGTTTAATATCTTAAATTAGATAACATAAGATCTCAAAGGAATGGGTGTTACCACGCGCAAACTATTAACTTTTTTTATGGATGCACCACCCTAAAGATGACGTTGATCGTTTTTACGTACCGACATATGGCGACTGGAGAGAATTTATTCAACTCGAGTTATCCTATAAAATGATGACTATGTGTCGTCACCAATATCTGGAAACAACAACAGACATAATGGTAAGATGTTTACAGCAGCACAAAACACACAAAAAGATTTACTCTATTCATTAGGGAAACAATAGATTTAAGAAAGTGATTTGAAGAACGATAGCAGGTGAATTCTCAGAATTACAGCCAAAATTGTGGAAAAACTAGTAAAACAAATAGTAATTGATAAATTCGAAGGAAAATAGCATGATAAATAACTGCGCAACGAATATCCAACGAGCATCGACAAAACAGATGTGAAAAGATCTAAAAACTATCAGTGGTTGCGCAGTTCAATACTAAAAACCGAAACGGAAAAGGCCAGACTTGCTGCACATGACCGATGTCATTATACGAGAAGCTAGCAGGCAAACATCGTAAAATACATGAGTGAAGCAAAATGTAGATATTATAGAAAAAAAAATCAAGAAAAAAAACAATCACTTAATCTCAAGTTGCACAATATTTCTCTGATAAATACAAGAAATAGCCACGAAAATATGGTATGAACGTTTTCCTTATCCTGTCACTGATATGGGAAACTGTTGTGATCTTGAAGAACCGAAAATAATAAAGACAACACGATGGTATAGTTACAAGAGTGTATTTACATTAGTATAGAAATATTATGTCACAGAAAGTCTGCGTCCGATACTGTGGCTATGACTGCCACGACACTTCGTTGTAACTCTATATATAGTGCCTGGAAGAATCCATCTATTCCAGAAATAGGGTAGAGCAACATCATACCATAAAAGAAGCATAAGTATTTTATGGGATTTGACCATAGATAGTTACAGGAATATTAAAGCTAACCGTCCATATATTGTGATAGAAGATGAGAAGGAAAGGCTCTACTTGCGGTGGGTGTCATTCAATCTAATATACAAAGTAAAGTCAGCGAAAATGTGTGTCTGTAGATGTATTATATACGCGCTTGTAGAGCTTCAATTTAAATTTCTGTATCGTTAGTAACACTTACCCTACCGTAGAGATGATTCTTATTGCAACAAAAATTTGTCAAATATATTATAATATCAAAATTATTAAATCCGTATCTTTTGGTGAGTAGAATTCTTTTTTTTCCTACTGATTCAAAGAGAGAGTAGGAGGAAAAATTCAGTAACAGAAAAGTACTCTTTCTGAATACATTCACATGCGGCCTATAATTAGATTAGCAGCCATTTTGAGAGAGGTGAGAGAGTGATAAGGAGAGAGACAATAGAGTGGGCTACTTTCAGCACTGAAAATGTTTACCAAATGTATGGGGAAATAAAAAGGTATGAATGTCACCCAGATCCTGTCACTGACATAGGGAACATGACCATCTCATGGGATCTTACACAAATGTTGACAGGAAGATTGAGGCTGTCTGGTTATTCTGATGAAAAATGGATACAAAAGTGTTCACATGACAATATCTGATTTGCTAGGTTTTTTTTTGGTTTTTTTTTTTTGGTTTTTTATAGAAATCGCTCCAGACAAGGCATGAAGCCACTTGATGTAAGGAGTTTTAAAAATATCACTTCAAGGTCAAAAACTAGCCAACGATAAGTGTTAGATGATAGATTCCGACCAAGAAAACATAAATTCTTCCCCCTTTATCAGAAACATCGCTCATGAAATGTGAGGACTAAAGGACAAAATAAGGGAAGCGAGAGTTACAAGGTTGCTGAAAGTAAACACAAGGTCCACTTTCTATCACCTAGTTGCAAAGTATCACTTAAAATATTACAGAAACTCTAAATGGAAAAATAAAAAATGGGGCACATGAAACCCACAACCATTACAGTAATAGTAGGCGCACTCGGTCTTATCGACTAGAGACGCGATAAATATCTGGAGAAAATACCATTAAGAAATTGAATATACGTTAAGGTGGGCATTGTTAATAAAATAAATTATGAACTCTCATAACAAACGCGTTTACATACGTGTGTCTGTATTGCCGCAAACATTTATGTAAGTTTATGGCAACATAATAAGTATAATAATAATAATAATAATAATAATAATAATAATAATAATAATAATAATATCATCATCCTATACACCTATTATTTTGAGATGAGATATTAGAATTTATAAATTTTCGAATAAATTCAAAGTAGAATAAATAGTGGTAGTTGTAATGATCGTTATTCAACAAGCCACGGATTTTATATATATATATATATATATATATATATATATATATATATATATATATATACGTTAGAAGGAGAGGAAGCGAGAGAGTTTAGATAGATAAATAGATATAAGATATATGCGTTCTATAATATAGCAGCCAGTAACAAAATTATAAATTCAATTTGTCGAAAATGAAATAAATTATCCTTAATTGCTTTACGTAATAATTAAATTTCTTCCTCCGATTACGATGCCTGGTGTGAAATCCAATCTTTATTCCAATACATGTTTATAAAAGCTTTCCATAAACCGCAGATACTTTTCATCAGCAAGGTCAGAAATATTTCTTATAGTGGCTAAAATAGTAGGGCAGACTCGACATTTCTCTTTTCTGCTTTGCTTAAGTCAGCGAGACATTTAATTGTGATTTTAAACTGTATAGACAAAGAGAATGTAAAACTATGTGTCGAAGTACAGTTGTGTATAACTTGAATGATTGTATCAGATATAGATAAAAGAATATGTATAGAATTATTTTTGATTTAAAAATGGGAATAGAAAAATTACGCATTGATCAAATCACGAACGCGTATAAGTTCGGTTTTTTTTTTCCAAAAAGACAACGAACACGTAATATTTATTTTTTTCAAAAAAACAACGGTTCTCTTTGCTAACCCGAATAAACGTTATGCGTGGACCATCTCACGCGTCATGACAAAAAACGAACATCGTTTTTAATGTTCATACACCACCAATCATCTATAAAATATATATATATATATATATATATATATATGCATGGGGGTACACTGTTAGCGTTCTAGTCTCTCTCGGCCTTGTAACATTCTTTCACTGGGGTCATATGGAGGGGTGCACTCGGCCTTGTAACATTCTTTAATTGTGGCCATAGGGTGTACACTCTTGGCGTTCCACTCTCTCTAGGCCGTATAAGATTATTTCATTGTGACACTAGGAAGTACACTCTTGGCGTTTCATTCTCTCTCAGCCTTGTTAACATTCTTTCACTGGGGTCATATGGAGGGCGTTCCATTCTCCCGGTCTTGTAACATTCCTTTCGGTTCACTTGTTTGATCGTCTTGCTACTTTTGCTCAGAATTGAAATATTGACAAAAACACTTGGCGAACACGACTATGGCATTGATGTAAAGTGTGCAGGTTATCTTGAAATTTTGAGTTTAATCTTGTGCTATGACAGCCACACACGATTTAGCATGTCAACTGAAAGATGATCTGTGTGAATCAAATCAAATTTTTTGACAAAAAATAGCAAAGTGTAACAGGCTACGTAAAAAGGTCTGTTATAAGATGTGTACATCTATATATCGTCTTAGTCGATTCTGGTAGGTTGTTCCACAGAGCAGAAACACCGACAGAGAGTTGTGCCTTTCTTCTATTGAGAATTGTGCCTTTCTTCTATTGAGAATTGTGCCTTTCTTCTATTGAGACGAAAGCGCCTATGGTACATCTTTTGCTCGGTCCCGTGAAGATCACGACTTGGCGCCGGGGCGAAAAACTCCTGAAAAAAATGGATATAATTCCGGTTGATGATGTTTTACGTCAGAATCGCGTCCCCGTTCTCATCCTCCGCTGCTCAAGTGAGGGGTAATTATCCAATGATCAGCAGTCATTATGCATCCAGTGCTGCCTTGAACTGTTTGGTCGTCTGCAAGCTGACCACTGCTTATGGCAACCTGTTCCACGGTGCAGGTAACCGAACCGAAAAAACACGCGTTCCGACGTGTACACCCAGTTATCGATTAAAGAGATGGGTTCAGAATTTCATGACGGTTTCATGGCGGTTATCAAGTTTGACACACCTGAAAGAAGACTGAAATGGCCGAAACGTCTTAAAATTGTTCATATTAATGAAATTTTCTGATCCCTGTAATACAGAAACGTAATTAATGTTTTAAAGATGTTATTCTATCTTTTTTGTAACTTTTAACTGCCGATTGATATTTAAAAATCTTGCATTATTATTTTTTTCCTATTGTTCACCTCAAACAAGACACATTGCCACTGAGAGATAAAGAGGCAACTGTGATTATAGGCTAAATTTATAGGGACATACTAGGTGGGGAGGGGTGTCGCAAGATATTTGTTTATATTACATTTAAATTTCTGCATGCTGGTACAGTCGGAGAAAATGGAGCAGAGAGGGAATTCCAAAGGAAGCGGTCTGAGTAAAGAAGCTATAAAGTAGAAAATGTTCCTGTCTTTTGGTTTTTTTTTATTTGTTATTGATGTTGTGTCATTATTCCTTACTGACGGGGTTCTTTCTTTTCTTTTCTTTTCTTTTCTTATTTGCAGGTGACCCTTACTGCTCGACGCCGGCTTGCATCTCGGCCGCTGGTTCGATATTGGCCGCCATGGACACCACAGTCGATCCGTGCCATAATTTTTATCAGTACGCGTGCGGCAGTTGGGTACGAGACAATCCGATTCCTGAAAACTATGTCAGTTGGGACAGATTCCAAGAGCTGTCCGAGAAAAACTTATATCGATTAAAAGGATTACTAGGTAAGTAGAATATTCATTTAGTAATATATCATCCACAGAACTCTATGGTTTTTTGGGCGACGTTCAATTTTTGTTCCTTCGGGAGACTGGTGCGGTTGCGTCTTGCTTAAAAGATGAGCGTTGCGAAACGGAATGGCTTTTGTAACGTGACCCACTAGCCTCTGTCTTTGCCCCCATCCAAAAAAAAATGTTCAGTTTTAAGAAACTATTTTTCAATAGAAATTTAAAAGACATTTGAATTTTTTAATTCATAGGAACGCAGCATAATTAGAAAATACTTTTCGTTTTTATTTTTCAATATAATTGTATGGCATCTAGTATGGAGCAGTACCTTACTCAAAATTTTGTCTGAAAAACAATACAGAGAGTAGGTTAAAACAGTAACATCATATAAAAAGCATTACTGAGCACTGGACAGGTACGTTAATATATATTAAGATCGTGCAAAGACGCGATAAGGGTTCGAACACGGATACTGCAGCTACTTGGTCAGGAAAGTTTAGTATTTGTGGAACAACTTACCTCTGAGCCACCAAACGCCACGAGGATTGTGTTTGTTTCCAGGTATGATAAACTTAAATGTTCTGGACTAGTATTATAAGTTTATCATATTCGGAAACGAATAGAACGCTAGTGACGCCTCGTGGTGCAGTGGTATGTTTGTTGGTTAGCTGTGCCTGAGGTAGATATTGTAAGAGATCGAGCAAAGACGCGATAAGGGTTCAAATCCAGTTGAATCCGGCGACAAAGTAATGTCAAATAGGTTTACAAAGTAAAATTTTACTACTAAGTATTTTAAATTAATTACAATTTAAAAAATAAATCATTTCGTCAGTACGCTACGTGGAATCGTACACGGATACTGCAGCTACTAGGTCAGGAAAGTTTAGTATTTGTGGAACAACTTACCTCTGAGCCACCAAACGCCACGAGGATTGTGTTTGTTTCCAGGTATGATAAACTTAAATGTATGATAAACTTAAATGTTCTGGACTAGTATTATAAGTTTATCATATTCGGAAACGAATAGAACGCTAGTGACGCCTCGTGGTGCAGTGGTATGTTCGTTGGTTAGCTGTGCCAGAGGTAGATATGGTAAGAGATCGAGCAAAGACACGATAAGGGTTCAAATCCAGTTGAATCCGACGACAAAGTAATGTCAAATAGGTTTACAAAGTAAAATTTTACAACTAAGTATTTTAAATTAGTTACAATTTAAAAAATAAATCATTTCGTCAGTACGCTACGTGGAATCGAACACGGATACTGCAGCTACTAGGTCAGGAAAGTTTAGTATTTGTGGGACAACTTACCTCTGAGCCACCAAACGCCACGAGGATTGTGTTTGTTTCCAGGTAGGATAAACTTAAATGTTATGGACTAGTATTATAAGTTTATCATATTCGGAAACGAATAGAACGCTAGTGACGCCTCGTGGTGCTGTGGTATGTTCGTTGGTTAGCTGTGCCAGAGGTAGATATTGTAAGAGATCGAGCAAAGACGCGATAAGGGTTCAAATCCAGTTGAATCCGGCGACAAAGTAATGTCAAATAGGTTTACAAAGTAAAATTTTACAACTGAGTATTTTAAATTAATTACAATTTAAAAAATAAATCATTTCGTCAGTACGCTACGTGGAATCGAACACGGATACTGCAGCTACTTGGTCAGGAAAGTTTAGTATTTGTGGAACAACTTACCTCTGAGCCACCAAACGCCACGAAATGTGTTTGTTTTCAGGTATGATAAACTTAAATGTTATGGACTAGTATTATAAGTTTATCATATTCGGAAACGAATAGAACGCTAGTGACGCCTCGTGGTGCAGTGGTATGTTCGTTGGTTAGCTGTGCCAGAGGTAGATATGGTAAGAGATCGAGCAAAGACACGATAAGGGTTCAAATCCAGTTGAATCCGACGACAAAGTAATGTCAAATAGGTTTACAAAGTAAAATTTTACAACTAAGTATTTTAAATTAGTTACAATTTAAAAAATAAATCATTTCGTCAGTACGCTACGTGGAATCGAACACGGATACTGCAGCTACTTGGTCAGAAAAGTTTAGTATTTGTGGAACAACTTACCTCTGAGCCACCAAACGCCACGAGGATTGTGTTTGTTTCCAGGTATGATAAACTTAAATGTTCTGGACTAGTATTATAAGTTTATCATATTCGGAAACGAATAGAACGCTAGTGACGCCTCGTGGTGCAGTGGTATGTTCGTTGGTTAGCTGTGCCAGAGGTAGATATGGTAAGAGATCGAGCAAAGACACGATAAGGGTTCAAATCCAGTTGAATCCGGCGACAAAGTAATGTCAAATAGGTTTACAAAGTAAAATTTTACAACTAAGTATTTTAAATTAATTACAATTTAAAAAATAAATTATTTCGTCAGTACGCTACGTGGAATCGAACACGGATACTGCAGCTACTAGGTCAGGAAAGTTTAGTATTTGTGGGACAACTTACCTCTGAGCCACCAAACGCCACGAGGATTGTGTTTGTTTCCAGGTAGGATAAACTTAAATGTTCTGGACTAGTATAATAAGTTTATCATATTCGGAAACGAATAGAACGCTAGTGACGCCTCGTGGTGCTGTGGTATGTTCGTTGGTTAGCTGTGCCAGAGGTAGATATTGTAAGAGATCGAGCAAAGACGCGATAAGGGTTCAAATCCAGTTGAATCCGGCGACAAAGTAATGTCAAATAGATTTACAAAGTAAAATTTTACAACTAAGTATTTTAAATTAATTACAATTTAAAAAATAAATCATTTCGTCAGTACGCTACGTGGAATCGAACACGGATACTGCAGATACTTGGTCAGGAAAGTTTAGTATTTGTGGGACAACTTACCTCTGAGCCACCAAACGCCACGAGGATTGTGTTTGTTTCCAGGTAGGATAAACTTAAATGTTATGGACTAGTATTATAAGTTTATCATATTCGGAAACGAATAGAACGCTAGTGACGCCTCGTGGTGCTGTGGTATGTTCGTTGGTTAGCTGTGCCAGAGGTAGATATGGTAAGAGATCGAGCAAAGACACGATAAGGGTTCAAATCCAGTTGAATCCGGCGACAAAGTAATGTCAAATAGGTTTACAAAGTAAAATTTTACAACTGAGTATTTTAAATTAATTACAATTTAAAAAATAAATCATTTCGTCAGTACGCTACGTGGAATCGAACACGGATACTGCAGCTACTTGGTCAGGAAAGTTTAGTATTTGTGGAACAACTTACCTCTGAGCCACCAAACGCCACGAGGATAGTGTTTGTTTTCAGGTATGATAAACTAAAATGTTATGGACTAGTATAATAAGTTTATCATATTCGGAAACGAATAGAACGCTAGTGACGCCTCGTGGTGCAGTGGTATGTTCGTTGGTTAGCTGTGCCAGAGGTAGATATGGTAAGAGATCGAGCAAAGACACGATAAGGGTTCAAATCCAGTTGAATCCGGCGACAAAGTAATGTCAAATAGATTTACAAAGTAAAATTTTACAACTAAGTATTTTAAATTAATTACAATTTAAAAAATAAATCATTTCGTCAGTACGCTACGTGGAATCGAACACGGATACTGCAGATACTTGGTCAGGAAAGTTTAGTATTTGTGGAACAACTTACCTCTGAGCCACCAAACGCCACGAGGATTGTGTTTGTTTCCAGGTATGATAAACTTAAATGTTCTGGACTAGTATTATAAGTTTATCATATTCGGAAACGAATAGAACGCTAGTGACGCCTCGTGGTGCAGTGGTATGTTCGTTGGTTAGCTGTGCCAGAGGTAGATATGGTAAGAGATCGAGCAAAGACACGATAAGGGTTCAAATCCAGTTGAATCCGACGACAAAGTAATGTCAAATAGGTTTACAAAGTAAAATTTTACAACTAAGTATTTTAAATTAGTTACAATTTAAAAAATAAATCATTTCGTCAGTACGCTACGTGGAATCGAACACGGATACTGCAGCTACTAGGTCAGGAAAGTTTAGTATTTGTGGGACAACTTACCTCTGAGCCACCAAACGCCACGAGGATTGTGTTTGTTTCCAGGTAGGATAAACTTAAATGTTATGGACTAGTATTATAAGTTTATCATATTCGGAAACGAATAGAACGCTAGTGACGCCTCGTGGTGCAGTGGTATGTTCGTTGGTTAGCTGTGCCTACGGTAGATATGGTAAGAGATCGAGCAAAGACACGATAAGGGTTCAAATCCAGTTGAATCCGGCGACAAAGTAATGTAAAATAGGTTTACAAAGTAAAATTTTACAACTAAGTATTTTAAATTAATTACAATTTAAAAAATAAATCATTTCGTCAGTACGCTACGTGGAATCGAACACGGATACTGCAGCTACTTGGTCAGGAAAGTTTAGTATTTGTGGAACAACTTACCTCTGAGCCACCAAACGCCACGAGGATTGTGTTTGTTTCCAGGTAGGATAAACTTAAATGTTCTGGACTAGTATAATAAGTTTATCATATTCGGAAACGAATAGAACGCTAGTGACGCCTCGTGGTGCAGTGGTATGTTCGTTGGTTAGCTGTGCCAGAGGTAGATATGGTAAGAGATCGAGCAAAGACACGATAAGGGTTCAAATCCAGTTGAATCCGGCGACAAAGTAATGTCAAATAGATTTACAAAGTAAAATTTTACAACTAAGTATTTTAAATTAATTACAATTTAAAAAATAAATCATTTCGTCAGTACGCTACGTGGAATCGAACACGGATACTGCAGATACTTGGTCAGGAAAGTTTAGTATTTGTGGAACAACTTACCTCTGAGCCACCAAACGCCACGAGGATTGTGTTTGTTTCCAGGTATGATAAACTTAAATGTTCTGGACTAGTATTATAAGTTTATCATATTCGGAAACGAATAGAACGCTAGTGACGCCTCGTGGTGCAGTGGTATGTTCGTTGGTTAGCTGTGCCAGAGGTAGATATGGTAAGAGATCGAGCAAAGACACGATAAGGGTTCAAATCCAGTTGAATCCGACGACAAAGTAATGTCAAATAGGTTTACAAAGTAAAATTTTACAACTAAGTATTTTAAATTAGTTACAATTTAAAAAATAAATCATTTCGTCAGTACGCTACGTGGAATCGAACACGGATACTGCAGCTACTAGGTCAGGAAAGTTTAGTATTTGTGGGACAACTTACCTCTGAGCCACCAAACGCCACGAGGATTGTGTTTGTTTCCAGGTAGGATAAACTTAAATGTTCTGGACTAGTATAATAAGTTTATCATATTCGGAAACGAATAGAACGCTAGTGACGCCTCGTGGTGCTGTGGTATGTTCGTTGGTTAGCTGTGCCAGAGGTAGATATTGTAAGAGATCGAGCAAAGACGCGATAAGGGTTCAAATCCAGTTGAATCCGGCGACAAAGTAATGTCAAATAGGTTTACAAAGTAAAATTTTACAACTAAGTATTTTAAATTAATTACAATTTAAAAAATAAATCATTTCGTCAGTACGCTACGTGGAATCGAACACGGATACTGCAGATACTTGGTCAGGAAAGTTTAGTATTTGTGGAACAACTTACCTCTGAGCCACCAAACGCCACGAGGATTGTGTTTGTTTCCAGGTATGATAAACTTAAATGTTCTGGACTAGTATTATAAGTTTATCATATTCGGAAACGAATAGAACGCTAGTGACGCCTCGTGGTGCAGTGGTATGTTCGTTGGTTAGCTGTGCCAGAGGTAGATATGGTAAGAGATCGAGCAAAGACACGATAAGGGTTCAAATCCAGTTGAATCCGACGACAAAGTAATGTCAAATAGGTTTACAAAGTAAAATTTTACAACTAAGTATTTTAAATTAGTTACAATTTAAAAAATAAATCATTTCGTCAGTACGCTACGTGGAATCGAACACGGATACTGCAGCTACTAGGTCAGGAAAGTTTAGTATTTGTGGGACAACTTACCTCTGAGCCACCAAACGCCACGAGGATTGTGTTTGTTTCCAGGTAGGATAAACTTAAATGTTCTGGACTAGTATAATAAGTTTATCATATTCGGAAACGAATAGAACGCTAGTGACGCCTCGTGGTGCTGTGGTATGTTCGTTGGTTAGCTGTGCCAGAGGTAGATATTGTAAGAGATCGAGCAAAGACGCGATAAGGGTTCAAATCCAGTTGAATCCGGCGACAAAGTAATGTCAAATAGGTTTACAAAGTAAAATTTTACAACTGAGTATTTTAAATTAATTACAATTTAAAAAATAAATCATTTCGTCAGTACGCTACGTGGAATCGAACACGGATACTGCAGCTACTTGGTCAGGAAAGTTTAGTATTTGTGGAACAACTTACCTCTGAGCCACCAAACGCCACGAGGATTGTGTTTGTTTCCAGGTATGATAAACTTAAATGTTCTGGACTAGTATTATAAGTTTATCATATTCGGAAACGAATAGAACGCTAGTGACGCCTCGTGGTGCAGTGGTATGTTCGTTGGTTAGCTGTGCCAGAGGTAGATATGGTAAGAGATCGAGCAAAGACACGATAAGGGTTCAAATCCAGTTGAATCCGGCGACAAAGTAATGTCAAATAGGTTTACAAAGTAAAATTTTACAACTAAGTATTTTAAATTAATTACAATTTAAAAAATAAATTATTTCGTCAGTACGCTACGTGGAATCGAACACGGATACTGCAGCTACTTGGTCAGAAAAGTTTAGTATTTGTGGAACAACTTACCTCTGAGCCACCAAACGCCACGAGGATTGTGTTTGTTTTCAGGTATGATAAACTTAAATGTTATGGACTAGTATTATAAGTTTATCATATTCGGAAACGAATAGAACGCTAGTGACGCCTCGTGGTGCAGTGGTATGTTCGTTGGTTAGCTGTGCCTACGGTAGATATGGTATAGAGATCGAGCAAAGACGCGATAAGGGTTCAAATCCAGTTGAATCCGACGACAAAGTAATGTCAAATAGATTTACAAAGTAAAATTTTACAACTAAGTATTTTAAATTAATTACAATTTAAAAAATAAATCATTTCGTCAGTACGCTACGTGGAATCGAACACGGATACTGCAGCTACTTGGTCAGGAAAGTTTAGTATTTGCGGAACAACTTACCTCTGAGCCACCAAACGCCACGTGGATTGTCTTTTTTTATTATTGGTGTTTGCTTACTACTATTTCGATTGTTTCACTTCCTAAGGGATTAAGATGCAGAAAATGTCATAACTTATAGGACGTATTTTTTGTTAATATTTTTTTTTTAATTAATTTTATACGTACATAAAAGTAATCCATGAACACGTGTTTCTGGCTCACAGCCGTCATCAGCATGACTAACTTAGACAAGGATCGAACCTTCAATATTGATTTATATAGTCTAGCGTCTTACTCTTGGACAGAGACGCCCTGTCTAGAAATATGTGCGATTTTTATTACCTAAATATGTAATGTATTTTTACATTTACGTTTTTGGGGGTTTTTTCTTACTACTATTTCGATTTTTTCATTTCCTAAGTGGTTAACATGCAGAAAATTGCGTTATTAGTCGCCATTAACATTATAGGGCGTATTTTTCGTTAATATATATTTTTTTATACGTACATAAAAGTAATCCATGGACACATGTTTCTGGCTCAGCATGGCAATATATATATATATATATATATATATATATTGAAATCCACCAAGTCATTATATATATTATGTGCGTATATATATATATATACATAAAATATACGTATGTATGAATAAACCTGCACATGTCATCTATTGCCAGTATGCCTACTAACATACGATTGAAGGGGGGGGTGCCAAGTTATTTCTTTCATTTTTCCAGAATAGAAACACATAAAATCAGTAATTAAGTTGTATATCAATAATACTAAGTTTCAATTAAGGCTCAAACAACCATATAGTCTGCCCCCCCCCCCCATAAACACGATAATTACTCCAAAATGGGCAAGTTGAGAAAATACACCCGACGATAAAAGCAGTGTTCACCGCCGCCTATTCCATTTTTCGAACTATCTTCTTTCCTTGGGACGCTGATGATTTGAAATGGTTTGTAAGGGACATTTTTAAAAGTAAAAGCCTACCCGTGTCAATTAAAGCATGGTACATCTCTGGAATCTGTAATGTATACTTTTTAAATAAATAAATATATCTATGTGTGTGTGTGTGTGTGTGTGTGTGTGTGTGTGTGTGTGTGTGTGTGTGTGTGTGTGTGTGTGTGTGTGTAAATCTGCACATGTTGTCTATTACCAGTATTCCTACTAAAATACACGTCACAGCGCAACGATGGAAGGGAGGATACCATGTATGAATAGAATCTAATGATTTCCTTTTCTCTGAAGGGGCAATTCTCTAAGATATAGGTATTAATTCTAGGTATGAACATATATTTTTACATATTTACTTTACATATCAAATAAAAGATGCACACACACACACACACACACACAAACTCATACAAATCGCATAACGCACAGAGAGAGCAGGAGACATCATGCTTATATGGAAAACTTTTGAACATCCACATCAGTGAATAAGATCTAACCCACCCTCGTATTCATACGAAACTGACCACATCAAAAGCAAGTCAGGCTCCGATCACAAAGTCTCCAGTGGAAGTTGTTTCATTGCAATCAATTCAAAGAACCCTTTTATGTTCAAGCTTTATTTTATATTCCTTTAAATCCAATTCCTTGACATGGAATGTCTGCGAGTCTTTTATTTGTGTACATATCTGATACGAGTAATAAAGATAGATAAATAAATGAATTATAAACAGAAATTCATAAATAGCAGACATCGATGTATATCTCTCCTCTCTCTCTCTCTCTCTCTCTCTCTCTCTCTCTCTCTCTCTCTCTCTCTCTCTCTCTCTCTCTCTCTCTCTCATGTATATATACAGGGTGGGCCAAAATAAGGGTCCTATCTTTAAATTTGAATAACTTGAATTTGAATAACTTCCACAAAATAAAAGTTAAACCACCAAACTTTATGTGTGTGTAGACTGACCCTTCCGAGATTTTTTGAAATAAACAAAACAAATTTTAGCCGAAAAACACTTCTTAAAACTTACAAAAACTAAAGTATTGTTTTTTACACTGTTTTGAGTTTTTTAAGCAAAAATAATGTTTTCTAAATGAGGGTACGTTCCTTAGGGCTAATACGGCTCATGCTTGCTTCGGAAGGGGTCCTTTACTTATTCTAAAAAAAAAATTTTTTTTAAATCAATAAATAAAAAAGTTATGAATTTTTAAAAATAGGACCCTTATTTTTGCCCACCCTGTATATATACAGGGCAGTTGTCTCTGTGTTTATTTATGTGTGTGTATGTTTGTATGTCCGCAAAAGGCTTCCGTCACACGCGACAGGTACCCAAGTTGATATTTTCTGAAACAGTGTCAACTCGGGCGTATAATATCGAAAATTCAGAAACGAATATTCATTATTTAAGGGTATACGGGGCTATTTTCTCCAATAGGAGTAGCTTTTTTTCCTCCATTTTCCAACGTTTTTATTTATTAATTTGGGAAAAAACAATGATATTATGTATAATTTTAGAAAAATGCAAGTCATTCCTAACAATTTAACCGGAAATGACATCAGAGGAAAGGGGATGGCAAGAAGAAATTCACTCCCACTACACCCCTTTATTTCTTCATCCCTTCCTCCCTCCCCCTTTCCTTCCTTTTTTCATTTCTCCCTTCCACCCTCCTTCCCATCTTTCCTCCCTCCCGTCCTTCCTCCCTTTCCTTTCTATCTCCCTTACTTCCTTTCGTCTTTCCTCCAACTCTTCTTCCCTTCCTACCTATCTCCATCCTTCTTTTCTCCAAACTTACTTCCCTCCCTTCCTTTCCTTCCTCCCTCTCTCCATCTCCTACTCCCTCCTTTCCTTCCTTTTCTTCTTCTTCTTCCCTCCCTTCCTTCCTTCCTCCCTTCTTTCCTTCCTTTCTCTCGGTTATAGTAATCAAAGTCGGTTATTGTGATCAAAGTCGGTTATAGTGATCAAAGACGGTTATTGTGATTAAAGTCGTTTATTGTGATCAAAGTCGGTTATAGTAATCAAAGTCGGTTATAGTAATCAAAGTCGGTTATAGTAATCAAAGTCGGTTATTGTGATCAAAGTTAGTTATTGTGATCAAAGTCGGTTATAGTAATCAAAGTCGGTTATAGTAATTAAAGTCTTTTTTTTCTTCTATAATACGTTTGTGTATAGAAGGCGCTGACAGTGGTACTTTTAATAGAAATATGTCGTTGGCGACCAGGGAAAGGAGAGCCTCGGGCATATATATTAAGAAAATAAATAACAATATTGCCATCGAATAAACGTTGATAAAATATGAAATAGTTTAAAATATTTTATTTAAAATACAATTACCGACTTATAAATCGGGTCAATTTGTATTTTACCGTAATTAATTAATTTCCTTTAACCACTGTTAATTTAATACAAAACATCATAATTAAATCCATTGTATTTTCTATTAAAATGGACTGGATTTTTGAAAGGATCGGACAGAAGGGGAAGGGTGGGGAAGAGACAGCTTTCGCTGAAGGCAACAGGGAGATGGGGTCAATGGGGAGAGAGAACGGTGAAATGGGGCGACCAGGGAAGAGGGAGCCCCGGGCAACGCCGAGTAGCCATTCTAGTATATATATAAATGTGGAAAGTTGGATCCGTCTCTCGCACTAACAATAACACCAAAATGCTCTATGCTAATTCACCTTTACGCAATAGATGCATCATCTTTCTTATATACTGCGTATGTATATACAATATCAATCGCAAGGTTAACTAATTTGCATATTGGTTTTGACTATTATTTGTTATTGTTTTTTTTATCAATGGTTGTTTGGATTTTAATTTTTTTAAATAGTTCTGTTTCGCAATATTGTCTTATTTT
>OY744525.1:81739039-81781539 GCA_963556195.1 Sepiola atlantica | reverse complement strand
CTTTCTTTCTTTTCCTTCTATATACTCAGTCTTTTCTTCATGTCTTTCTTTCTTTTCCTTCTATATACTCAGTCTTTTCTTCATTTCTTTCTTTTCCTTCTATAGGTTTTTATGTCTTTCCGTCTTTTTTTTTCAATTCACGCAATTTTTTTTTTTTTCGTTGTCTTCTCGAGTTTTTTTTTTTTGCTTTCAATTTCTACTCACTTTTCACATCGTTTCGGTCGTTGTACTCTTCTGCCTTCTTCAATTGTCTTTCTTCTTTTTTTCGTTATAAACAACCTTCTGAGAATTTTGACATTAACTCTCAATTTTGGACGTTTTCTTTCTTTCTCATCCCTTTAAGTAAGCGAAGATTTCATTTCATTTTAACCGCTAAACTTCTTTGATGTTTTTAACATCCGGTGTCATTTTTTTATGTCTAGTCGCCCCTACCTACTAATAATCAAAGGAATAATATTAACGGAAAAAAGCAAGATAAAAGCAAAGTCAAGATTTAGGTCATCAGAAGTGACTTGCGTTTTTTTTTTTTCAATTCGCGATAGTTCGGTCCTATCCTATTGAAATAATAATAACACATTTAGAAAGACTTACATTGGAATGTAAATAGTAAATCAGACAACCCATTCTCTCTGAAATGTATTCAGAAAGAAATCCTTCACTCTAAATGAGAAGTCAACAGTGAGTTTATTTTTTCCTTTATTTCATCGGAAATGATAATAATTTGTATATAAAAAATTAAATTACTGACGTAATTCTATGAATGTATATTAATATTAGCGCTAAATTTGGCGAACGATAACTTTGTGTTGCGTCATTTTTTACGTGTAAAAACCAAGAAGCCGAAAAAGAAAAGACGGAGAATTTTAAAAAGAAGTTGATTTAATTTGCATTGAAAGAAATAAAAAGTACCCCCCCCCCCCCCTAAAAAAGAAAAGAAAATGAATATAATTGTGACACAAAATATCTTTATGGTCAATCCATTTAAACGGCGAAAACGCGGTTTCAAAATAAACCGTTAGGGGGAATTTCAAATGGTGCTAGTGCTTATCTCTGATGGCATTCACCCCCGGTGATGGTGGGTTGAGCCGGCTCCAAATGAGTTCACTGTGTCCTTCGTCAAAGGGATCTACACCCGCCGATCGGCAGCAGAGTCATCGGCGTACTTCAGCCATTCCCGGTTTCAGCGAAAAACACCAAAGACGAAAGTGCATAAATGACAATAGATTCCATAGTCTATGATTATATCCATTACGCGCGATACACACTCTAAATTTAAAGCTTATAACTGTAAATGTCTTTATGATTCTGAGTATTGCGTTTATGTTTTCTGCGGTACGTGTGCTGTAAGAGTCCCAAACACAGTGCGTCAGTTGTAGGAGTACCAAACATGGTGCGTCTGCTGTAAGAGTCCCAAACATGGTACGTCAGCTGTAAGAGTCCCAAACATGGTGCGTCAGCTGTAAGAGTCCAAAACATGTTGCGTCAGCTGTAAGAGTCCAAAACATGGTGCGTCAGCTGTAAGAGTACCAAACGTGGTGCGTCAGCTATAAGAGTACCAAACACGGCGCGTCAGTTGTAGGAGTACAAAACACGGTGCGTCAGCTGTAAGAGTCCCAAACATGGTACGTCTGCTGTAAGAGTCCCAAACATGGTGCGTCTGCTGTAAGAGTACCAAACACGGCGCGTCAGCTGGAAGAGTACCAAACACGGTGCGTCAGCTGTGAGAGTACCAAACGTGGTGCGTCAGCTATAAGAGTACCAAACACGGCGCGTCAGCTGTAGGAGTACCAAACACGGTACGTCTGCTGTAAGAGTACCAAACACGGTGCGTCTGCTGTAAGAGTACCAAACACGGTGCGTCAGCTGTAAGAGTACCAAACACGGTGCGTCAGCTGTAAGAGTACCAAACACGGTGCGTCAGCTGTAGGAGTACAAAACATGGTGCGTCTGCTGTAAGAGTACCATACATGGTGCGTCTGCTGTAAGAGTACCAAACACGGCGCGTCAGCTGGAAGAGTACCAAACACGGTGCGTCAGCTGTGAGAGTACCAAACGTGGTGCGTCAGCTATAAGAGTACCAAACACGGTGCGTCAGCTGTAGGAGTACCAAACACGGTACGTCTGCTGTAAGAGTACCAAACACGGTGCGTCTGCTGTAAGAGTACCAAACACGGTGCGTCAGCTGTAGGAGTACAAAACACGGTACGTCTGCTGTAAGAGTACCAAACATGGTGCGTCAGCTGTAGGAGTACAAAACACGGTACGTCTGCTGTAAGAGTACCAAACACGGTGCGTCTGCTGTAAGAGTACCAAACACGGTGCGTTAGCTGTAAGAGTCCAAAACATGGTGCGTCAGCTGCAAGAGTCCAAAACATGTTGCGTCAGCTGTAAGAGTCCAAAACATGGTGCGTCAGCTGTAAGAGTCCAAAACATGTTGCGTCAGCTGTAAGAGTCCAAAACATGGTGCGTCAGCTGTAAGAGTCCAAAACATGGTGCGTCAGCTGTCAAAGTCCAAACATGGTGCGTCAGCTGCAAGAGTCCAAAACATGTTGCGTCAGCTGTAAGAGTCCAAAACATGGTGCGTCAGCTGTCAAAGTCCAAACATAGTGCGTCAGCTGCAAGAGTCCAAAACATGGTGCGTCAGCTGTAAGAGCACCAAACATGGTGCGTCAGCTGTAAGAGCACCAAACATGGTGCGTCAGCTGTAAGAGCACCAAACATGGTGCGTCAGCTGTAAGAGCACCAAACATGGTGCGTCAGCTGTAAGAGCACCAAACATGTTGCGTCAGCTCTGTAAGAGCACCAAACATGGTGCGTCAGCTCTGTAAGAGCACCAAACATGGTGCGTCAGCTCGTTCAAATTAATTGCGGGTTAGAACCTGCAATGAATTTTAACGAGCTATCCAAAATGTATTTTGCATTCAGGTCAAATGTTGACAGTTTGTCTGCTTTTTTTCTCGCAATTTGATTGGCTAACCACTCTGGTATTTTCCGGAAAGTACCGACACCAAGTCGATTTTAGCGTGGGTCCTAATCTGAGAAGATACTGAAGCAAGGATTAGTTGGGAGTATTTCAGACTTCTGGGAGACAAATCAGAGTTTCCCAGAAAAGTCTGGCTCAGTCTGTGTTTATAACCAAATAACCAAGCGAAATCTCATGAGAAACTAACGAACCAATTTTGCGAAAATCAGAAGACAAAGGGAATAACAGACAGCAACATAAACATAAGGCGCTTTCCGATTAACATCGTGGAAACAACAACAAAAACGGACAAACTAAAAACAAATAAACGTAAAATGATAGACGCAATGATAACTAAGTGCTGCAGACAGCATGCCATAACTCAAAATAACAGGTTGTAAGCTCAGAGTACATCGATTAGACAAGACGTTCACGCATGCGTAAGTCGGCGCTTCCGGCCTTCAACGTTGACAAGCTGCAATTGTAGTTGATGGGCAAGGGGTTAAGTGTAATTACCTCACGGTTTCAGACGCCATGTTTCTTGATAAGACAGCGTCTCGTCCGTTCGCTAACCTGCCAAGAACCGGAAGGAGGGGGAGGGGATTACGCATGCGCATTCGCTCGGTCACCTAATGTTGATTTGTTGTGGCGTCCTTAAGTGGTGCCTGCACATGCAACACAAAATGGAGTCGAGATAGATAAGTTATTCAAAGGAGAGGAAAACGGCCTTTACAAGCAATAAACTAAGAGCCGGCGTAAAAGGCGCTTGTTTTACCTTTCAAGTTAAGCTACTTTTTAACTATCTGTTTTTATCTAATTACTTTGGAACGATTTAGAATTAGCAAGCTAAGAGAGATTTAATAGTATGTGCAGTTGTTAATCTTCTCTCTATACGCTTCCGAAATCTTCAATCAAGGCAACTATTTCTTTCTTCCTTTTTACTTACTTCAACCGTATGTATATATTACAAGATGGTCGAAAGTTAATGCTATCAATTAAACATTTAATGCGGTTTTTTTTTACAAAGTTATTCTGCTTTTTTTTCTCTCTCTTAGACATTAACGCTGAAGAATTTGGTAAATATCAGAACAGCCCAAAGAAATAGACGCATAGAATTTTAGTTTGAAAACCAAAAGTCTATTTTCTGCTCCATGAAACCCGTACTAATCGATCTGATGTGCTAAACTCAATCTACCAAATATGCATGTGTGTTATCGAGGATAATAGATGCACGTGTTGGGAAAAAGAGCAAAGGACAAGAGTGAAGAAACAGTTGGATTTACCTGCAAATATAAACGTAAACAAGATTATGGAAAGATTAGTTTAGGAGTGAATCCTATGCATATAAATATGATGATTGCCACTTCTTTACAGAAAAAGGCCATCTCTACAAGAGTGCAATATCCGGTTATGGGAACGCAAATGGTTCAGCCGGCTCGACTTATTATTATTACAAGTCTTGCATTTCTTTATCTCCATGCGTCTTGTGGAGATATCTGTACATGTAGATGACCATGCTGTGTGCTTGTGCGACACGCAGAGCACGCTCTCCTTCTACAAAACCTGGTTTCAGTGACAAGCTGAAGCAAGATAACTGAGAGACAATGTAGAGCGCAGATTTTTAATCAGTTTTCGTGTTTTTCATAGAAAAAAAGATTGTGCTAGATTATCTAAGTCTCCAATCGAAATACCGTACAAAAATGAATATCTATTTCCTCATATTTGCAAATATATTTAAAAAGTCGAAAGCAAACGTCTCTAAAACGATTTAACTTGGTTTGTTTGGCCGGTTTTTTTTGGGTTTTTTTCAAGTAAAAAGAAGTCTCTAATCGAAAAATCCTACGAAAATAGATAAACATACCTAACTTTATATAAATGAACATTACAGGGTGATCCAAAATGAATGCCACCAATTAAACATTCCTATACTAAAAATCTATTTTGTTTGTTTGTTTGTTTTGTTTGTTTGTTTGGTTTGTTGTCTTGTTTTGTTTTTTTTCTCTCTCTCTCTCTCTCTTTCTTTCTTTCTTTCTTTCATTCATTAACAGCTAAACGCTGTAGCATTTGGTAAAGATCTGAACAGTCCAAAGGAATAGAACCAGAGAATTATAAAACCAAAAGTCTATTTTCTGCTCCATGATATCCACAATGTGTCAGTAAACAGTCGATTTCAAACCAAATCTACCAAATACGAACTTTTGTTATTCTTTTGAATGATTATTCAGTGTGAGAGGCTAAAAATATTTTATATTCACGGTTTTACGTCTTCGGCGATCACGTATTTCGGGTATTTCTTGTTTCGTTTTGTTTGTGTGCATACAGTGGTGTGCAGGGGAGAGGGGACAGTGGCCCCCAGGTATCCAAATTATCTCCATTTCTCATAATAATTCTCAGTACTAAGACTTATACTTGAGTCTTTCTGGGCATACAATCAAGGAGTGTATCCCTGACATCACCATATATCTGCACTCCATTGTGTGCATACAACAAATTCCCGTCCACATCTGCACACAAAGAAAAAATAACAAAATGGATTTTAGAACGAAACGAACACCAAACATGTCTGGACTCCGATGTGGGAGTCTTGGATAACTATTTTACAGACTTAAAAGAATTTTTTGTTTTGGAATGAAACTTTGTTGACTAAAGAAATCATGTTTTTAACTAATTCACAATGAGATAAACGCGCATACGTTCATTTTTAAAACAGATAACGCTTTTCTTTATTTATGAGAGATTTCGCATGGACTGACTTACATGTTAAGAGAAAGAATGGATGCTGAAAATTCCAGATTTTCACAATAGTTTCGTTTTCATTCATTTTTTTTTATCAAATGATACATTTTTGATAAACAGAGAAGGACTGCTTCAAATTACAAATTATTATGCTGTCTCCGGGATGCGTTTCTTCGTAGGAACGTACACCCCTCGGACAGCTAGCATAAACTCCTATCGACAAGCAAGACTGAGGTTTAGTATATTTTAGACATGGGTTTATTGCACATCGATAAAGGTAAAAACTGAAAACGAAATAAAAACATTGTTTCAGAAACATGAGAATACAAACATGAAGATGAGACAGGACGAGGAGTTGACTAAAGTCTAATGGAGCCGTAAGCTAATAAATTTACAGGATAGAAAATATTTTGAGCATAAAAGATAATACTAGAAAGAAAGAAATACTATTATGCTAGGAAAAAGGCACGTAACACGCGGTAAATGGGGATTCGCACGTAAACAAAGTTCGATTAGATGAAGGATTTCCTTTATCTAAGCGAACCTTGTTTACCTTTTTTACCACGTGCGAATCCCCATTTACCTTTTTCACCACGTGCGAATCCCCATTTACCGCGTGTAACATGCCTATTTACCTTTTTCACTGTAAAAAGAAAATAATACTAGCACTATTTAATTCTATTCTTAGAGAGAAGAAAGGAATTATTTCGTACCGGAGATGCTCAGAAATGCGGGGATATTTGTTGAGATTGAAACTCTATAAGATGATCGGGTGAAAGCCCACTAAAAGAACAGGGGCAGGGCTTCCTGGCCTTTTGGTCAAGATCAAAGTGTAGTATCTGTTCCGATGGATACTACACCCTATAGATCGGTGTTGTTTTGGCCTTCAAGGCTTGATTTACGCCGATCTATGGGTCTGTCCTGTGCAGTTCTAGGAGGTCCACCCTCCCAGGATTTGCCTCCCCTCTTTGGGGAGGAGTAAGTTGATTGCTTACTGCCTGAGGCGCCCCTACCGGGAATGCCGACGGGGCTGCCCAGGAAATTTTTAATGGCTAGAGGTCTCACCTTCTCGGGCGCTGGCTTTTCAAATCCCACTTTCCGACCTTGTGTCACATACTCCTATTGTGGGTAGGTGTTGAATAAACAGGGGCAGGGCACCGGAAGCGTCTCACCCGGTGTCGGGGCCAGAGAAATTCCTTTAAAAATAAAGGGTTAGCAAAGGGAGATAACTGCTAAAGAAGTTAGTCTACGCTAGACAGAACAATTATATTAACATCTATAATTGTACATGCTTTTATGTTTTCCATACGGCTATTTTTTTATTTGTCAAACGTGAAAAAATTCATTACTTTTAGCCAAGAAGGAAACTTTAAATTACAACAACAGCATATGCAAATTTATCATACGACCATCAAATATATCTCGATTTATATAAAGTTGGGCTTGTGTAGACGTTTATATGTTTTTATGTATAAGATTCACTTCTAAACTAATTAGCCGATAAATATGAACTATGGAACACAGCTCCTAGGTGACTAAAGGTGAGTAATGTGGGCTATATTTAGCTTAAATTAGTATTATGGTAATAGTCCTCCGTGAAAAATCAGATACGCCTGCTTTTTGTGAAATTCTAACAATAGGTATTAGAAATCAATTGATAAATATTGCCAAAATTTCAGTTTCTTTAGAGTATTTATTGGGTTGTTAGAGTGAAAAATATGAGCATAATCTCCCATTTGAAAATTCAAATATTTCAGATTTACATTAAATTTAACCCGTACCAATTAATCAAGATTCTCTGAATTTCCATGTCTTCTTAAAATGCCTTAAGCTTAAACCTTAAATTTTAGACATTTTCTAGAATCAAAAACATGTAATGGATTTTGATCAAAATTTGAATAACGATTCTAGACATAAGATTTAGTAGCATGGTATCTTGATTTTAATCTTCATAAGGGGACATAAAAGTTGTGCAAAACTGTACTGTTTAAGGAATTCATTATTTATACAAATATGTACAACAGCGACACTTACATGGATCTGTTTCGATCGTGAGCTATTAAAATGATGATATCATTGTCTGTTTTTTAGTTGTTTATATTGAATAAAGAAGAAAGAAAAACATCATATTTAAAACTGAAAGATCACATGATCAAATTTAAAATCATATTTTAAATAAACAGTTTGGACGATAACTTATTTTAACAGTGATTACGTGTCACCTAATTTAGAGTTTGTTCGAACAGTCAGATTACAGGTGAAAAAGGTAAGGGCCGGATGTCATAATTTAGAGGAGGTCTAAGATGGCATATAGAAAAGGGGGCTATATCATAATTGAATACACACACAAAAGCTAGACGTGGTCTTATATTTATTTGGTACGGGGTTACTCAATTTTCAATGGACAAATTACGAGGATTTTTTTAGTTTGTATAACTGGCTACAGATAGGAATAAAATTAATTAAATTGGATAATAATTGAACATAGGATAATAATAATAATAATAATAATAATAATAATAATAATAATAATAACTAGCGGGACCCGTGTAAATTACACGAAATTATGTTTTCAATACTAATTATCTTGTTCCTAACCTATGTTTGAATAAAATATAAGATTTGATTTGTATATTTATTTTAAGAAATGAACAATACATGAAACAATTTACAAAACTTCTTTACATACAATATTTCTAGTGAAGGTAGTTCCTCTTCTCTGGCCATGAATAGAATTACTCTTACACTGTTCATAGACCTTGCTCTTGAGAAGGCTACATAAAGTTGTCCATGAGTAAAGCAAGGTTGTGGTAGGTAGATCCTAACCTTATCGAAAGTCTGTCCTTGAGTTTTATTAATGGTCATTCATGAGTAGCATACAAAGATTCGGAAGGTCGTTGCTTTTGATGTAAGCATGACACACAAAATCACACACGCGCTATTGTATTAATATGTGTCTTCCCGGTCGTCCCCTCCATACCTACCCTATTTAGAGGTTGGTCGGGATCGAACTATAAACCAGTCGGGCCAACGTCAAAATCCTACGTCGCTAACCGTTGCGCCAAAGGGAAATACTTGAAAATATTACGAAAATTAGGTGACTTGAATGCTTTTCCAAATCTAGGTGCGGCACGCATGTGCAGAGCTTTTGATGTAAGCATGACACACGAACACACACGCTATCGCATTAATATATAGATGATGATGATAATAATAATAATAATAACAGATAATATCATTAATAATAAAGATACTAATAAAACTAATAATACTAGTAATAACAATAATATTCATAATACTAATAATAGATGTTACCAGTAATAAAAATACTAATAATGAAACCAATAATAATAATACTAATAATAAAACTAATATAATCTTAATCATAATAGTAATGATAATGCTAATACTACTACTACTGCTAATAATAATAATAATAATGATGCACTACATCCAAAAGACGATACAGACAGACTCTACGTGAAGAGAAACGAAGGGGGAAGAGGACTTATACGTATAGAATATTGTGTGGACGATACGAAAAAAGAACTGGAGAAATACATAAACCAGAACACAGAAAGACTGATCACCGCAGCAAGAGACACCGCCCCAACGAACAAATCAGGCAGCACTGAAACCAGAAACAAACGGACAAGAAAAGAAAAGTGTGAAGAAAAACAATAATAAGACTTTCATAAGAATGGCAAGAGGAGAGACGCATTAAAATAGTTGAGCATCGCTGAGAAAAGGACACCTGAACAGAGAAACGGAATCCCTATTGATGGCTACACAAAACAATGCGATTAGTACTAAGTACATTAAAGTTAAAATAGATTTTAAAAAGTGATGGCACCAGCCCCGGCTGATACCACACGAAACAGTCGTGAAGGGTCAAGGGGATGGAAAGACCGAGGAGGGAGAGCACTGAGACCTTGGGGAGGCTTATTGCCATATAAATCCCAGAGAAGACCAATGGTCGTTGCCAACGAGAAATTGATGGTAAGTGTCTGCTGTAATAACGAAAATTCATTTACAGTAGTTATCAAGAGAGCTGAAAATCTGGTGATACTTGTTGTCACTCAGACTCCAGGGAACACCACTGGTGATTATCAGTGAGCACTCACTGATGACGGCCTGTGTGAGAACTTCTAGTGAGTAAAGATAATAATAATAATAAAATAATAATGTTGATAATAGTAATAATAGTAATATAAAAATAATAAATAATTATAATGATAGGGATAATAAATAAATAAAAAATAAATGAATAAAATAAATAAATAAATAATGATGGTAATAATATTATTATTGATGATAATAATAATGATGATACTAATAATAAGGATGATGATCATGATTAAAATAATAAAATAGTGATAATAATAATAGTAATTCAATAAATACAAGAAATCATAAAAATATCAGGTACATATAATAGGGTCGGCTACAAAGACTACTGTCAACTGGTACACAATAGAACAGATGTATAAATAAATAAACAAGTAAAAGAATACTTATACCAAAGACAATGGAGTTTACTATGTGGGAGGGAAAGGGTTAGATAGGGGAAAGAGGGGGCAATCCAAGCTAGAAAATAAGACAGATCATAGAATAAATTGGATTATGGTTTATAGTCATCATTAACTAGTTTATATAGGAGCACTATCGATTCAAGAGGTTATATGTACGTTTCTAAGAAGGTGTGACCTACTATGCCTACAATTAATCGATGTTGTGGATAAGAATTATAAAATATTTTTCATAATATTGTATATATATATATATATATATATATACATACATACATACTTACAATATTATGATATTTTTTAATTCTTATCCACATATACGCATGTTTCATCCTATTCCGGGAATCATTAGTGTGGATGATGACTGTTCTGCCGGTCATATGATTCGAACCCCAGAACAAAGTCACCATTAACTTTCAAGTCTAAACCTTTACCAATACGGCCAACCCACCAACTATGAGGAAAGGAGAGAATTAAAGTCTATTTATGTCTATGCAAGTAGACATATTTTAGTAGGCTGTCATAAAAGTGTTCAACAATCCAGTTGGACGGAACTTCACATTACGCATTAATTGGCAGCCTATTTTAATTCTCTTAAGATAGCCTTATACCAATAGCAATAACAATTAAAGTCATTGTATTTTTTACCCTCAAAATGACTGAAATTTACACCCTTGCCAATTAAAGCAAAGTATAATTTACTTTGCTGTTGTTACTCTCGGCAGCCAAGCAGTTTTAGCACCTCTCGTCTCAGCTATGCTATCGGTTCCATGATCTCCAATATCTCATGACTGGCACGTTCTATCGACACCATTACTCAGACCAAGAGAAAGACTTACCCAGTGAGCTGTCCGGTTTATGTATGCAAGACACATGATTCATGAACATGGCCATCATTAAATTGTTAAAAATTGTTCCGCTTTTTTTTTCACCGAGATAAATTTCGCCAAAAAAACAATAAAAAAAAATGAATCACCACTATGAAAAAAAAAAAAAGATGAAAGATGAAATAATCGCCACATTTGTATTCCGAAATTATCGTTTCGGGATGAATATTTATAGCACCATTGACCTTCCGTAGAAACTGTCTTCTTTAATGGGAAAAATAAAATACAAAATCTTTAAAAAAAAAAAAAAGATTGCTTCCGAAATGAACACCGATGCGAATTGCAAATGGCTAAATTTAAGAGGCAAATTTGTAAAATATGATTTTTTTTTTAATTCATAAAAGATAAAGTTTCTATACACACCAGGAAAAAATATATTGAAATATACATTTAAGAATAGGTAAAATTATGTTTAACTTACAATAAGTTTTCAACCAGATTAACCCAATATTATTTAACATAAAATTGCCTTCCCTTTCATTTCTCAATATAGCTTTTCTAAATCGAATATCAACCATATAATGGATAAGCAAGCACCATTAATAACCTTGGCAAAGGTATGAATCGATATATTCTCCCTTCTAGCTATGGATTAAATAGTAGGATAGACAGATTTTCAAATCTTGGTTGTGCAACTAATCTAGGAGAAAGAAACCTCCGAAATAACGCCAATCTTCCTCTGCTTATTCTGGCATTGTTTCCAGTCGTCCTGGACTTGAGAAATGCCGCTTCAGGAGACGTGTGGTTTGATATTGTGTATCCCTTGCTTCACTATAGAATCCCCGTGCAGGCACCCTTACAGGGGCTATCCATTGTCTCTCAAGACTGAGACGAGGGATTATTTCATATATACAGAGTGGTGCATCAAAATCCGATACTTGACAAAAAGTAAACGAAATACCAGAAGGTACCGAGGAGTGTGGAAAGCTCTGGATGGATGAGATATATTGATGATCGGAAGGTTTCTTAAGAAAAAATCATTTTTGCAATATGAGGACAAGTAATAAAAAAAAACGCGATTAGCACAGCTGTGTTCTTCAAAAAAATTTATTCTGTGTTTCTTATAGACAGCTGTCCACTGAAATATTCTTTGTTTAATTCTATTTTAGGTTTATGAAACAAAGAAAATCTATTTTAAAAAATGACTTTTCGTTTCTTTACATAATTGTCCCTAGTGAGCCCAGATGGAAAATTTCAACCCTTGTCGAAACTTATTTGAATGTTCTGTTTTTCAACTTGTTTATAAAGATGGCGACTATATTTTTCCTTCTTAGTTTTTATTTTGGCGTTTTGTGTGTACAATGAAATTTTCTATAATTTTGTGTTTTTTTTATGTTAGTTTTGTTTACTAACACAGGGTTTAAGTTTTTGACCACATAGCGTAGGACAGAACGAGTAACCATTTTCTTGTATAGTTTTTTTTACATATTGCCACTTTGGACTCAGGATTTAGTGGTGGGGGTTAATGAAATATATGTTTTTTTTTTAAGGTTCTGCTTTCTTGTGAGCTAAACTATGTGGTCAGGAATTAGGGTGATCATTTTACCTTAAATTTATATAGTAAAATGAATCCCCATTCTAAAGGTATTTTCCCCCCATTTATTTCCGGGGTGTTTAAACAATTCGAAAGAAGAGATTAATATATTATAAGACAAAACAAAAAAAAGCACAAAATAGCATTCTTGCTTTCCTGTGCTCTCTTTTGTTTTCGATTCTGTTTTATAAATTTTTATAACAAATTTTTTATTACATTTCACTTAAAATTATTTCATAATTTAATTAAGTACATTATTTAATACTTCAATATTTTATTTTTCATGGTGAATTATTAGCACATTTTTATCCGTTTCTTGCCCTTTCTTAACGAAAAATCGTCTAACCACTGTAAATAACTTTCCTTTCTTCCTCTATGTACCTAAAACTAAACGGAACTTCCATGAGCAAAGTTTCTTTCCAAGAACTATCCGTCTATGAAACACAATACAACGGGGCTACTTCCCAGTTGACTACAACATGCTCGTTTTCAAGTCCAATGTTAACACATTCTTGTTTAGCCGTCATCTTAAATAATCAAATTCTGTCCAGTCTCAACCATCGTTTCCAATCCTCACGGTGTTGCCTCACCGTCCACCTGTCAAACTCATTAACCCTTATCCTCGAGTGGCCTTTGGGCCTTGATAAGTGGTGACTCTTTAGTACATAAAAAAATATCCTTTTATTTTATTTTCTTAGGCTTATATTTTATGTCCACCTTACTACACCCCCTCCCCCATTGCATTCGTTTTATTATTTTAGTTTTGGGTGTCGCTTATTCTATTCTTTGCAATTTTGTGGATTAGTTCATTAGTTAAAAATGGAGGTGACATGCTGTGCTAGCAAAGGGTTTCAACAGAATTAGAATATAGATGAGTTTAGAAAATATATTCATTAAAAAAGGTTTCTTTTAATATTTTAGGATATTTTTGAAATTTGGATAATTGAAAAATAAGAATTGTGAACTTTGTTAGAATGTTCATCCCAGCCTTTATTATTTACTAGCAGGGTTACCCGGCGTTACCCAGGGCAAAAGTGTAGCATATTTCTATCTTTCTCTCTTTCCCCCTCCCCCTTTTATCCTCTGCTCAGCCCATCCCTCTCTAGCTGGACATACACACAGACAACTCTCCTTTACATAGATTCCTCAAGGAATGAGTTGGCATGAGGGGAGTAACTCATTGATAAAAAATCAAAGTTACTTCCCTTTGATAAATAAAATGGCTGAATAAATGACTGAAAACCCAAGCCCACCCCCCCCCCAACAAAACCTAGGTCAGATGCGCCTCAAAGAATGAATATTTTTTAATTTTAGATATTATTCATCATAAGAAAATACCAACTTTGTTGCCATTTATTTTGTAGTTTTTTTATTACTTTTAGCTGGACAAACACAACTGCATTTTATACAATAGATTAAACAAAGGGAAAATAGAATTAGAACAATTATTTGAAAACTCCTAAGAACAAGGATAAGTTATCAATGTTTCGAAAGATTAGCTATTTTTGGTAAACATTAAACAATAGAAATAAAATATCATTAATGATGTGTAGGTAAAGTAAATCACTGAAAAAAGAATTATATATATATATATATATATATATATATATATATATATATATATACTAGTTGTACCTACATGGTGTTGACCGGGATGCAGTGAAGTCATTTTAGTTTATAATTTTTATTTTTTTTCTAACTTATACAAAAAAGAAATAAAATATTTGTAGTAAGGGAGATAACACAACCTGCACAAACTCTTTAACAGAAGTACAATCAAGGTTAGCTACTCCACCACTCCATCCATAAGAAAAATCATCTCTGCAGAGCCCAAAGCAATAGAAAAAATAGGCTGCTCATGCCAAGACAAAAACAATTGCCCCCTAGAGGGGAATTGCAACCCTCGAATATGAAGCCACTGTCACAAGCCAACCTAGCGGCAGAGCCGAAAAATACATAAGCATAACACAGGGAAGCTTCAAGCTAAGATTGTACGCACACAGGAATACCTTTAAATACAAAAACAAGGCAAACATAGCACTCGCGACCCAGATATGGCAACTTAAAGATAAAGAGACACCATTTACCATCAAATGGAAAGTAATAGAGAAAAGACTATCTTTTTCTCCAGCCATAAATTGATGTCCCCTGTGTGATGTAGAAAAATATCATATGTTAAGGGCCATTATTGACTCAAATACAATCTGCTTGAATGTTAGAGACGAAATTTTTAAAAGATGCATCCACAGGAGGCAAGCACTACTTACCGATACACATAAATACCCCTGCTCAATACATAATCCCATAATTGCCCCACAAAATACCGATTTCCACCCCAGAAAATCCTCAAAACTATCACCCCCCACAAATATATAAAAAATAGGAATAAATGTCTTAATATTTTAATTGGACTATCTCTACACCAAAACTTAAAGCCAGTAAGTTATACCACGTAAATATGAAATAATAATTTTCTCCAATAATAATTTTTTCTAGTTATTAAGAGGGAAACACCCCCATTTCACGATAATAAATCAGCAGGGTTTTAAAATCTCTATAACAGTTTTAATCTTGTCGACCTAATCATTGTTCTTATCTCTAGATCAGACTTAATCAGTATACCAATATTATTACTTCCATAAATCTACATATTAATTACACCTTAGTAAAAATGTTAAATTTCAAATACAGAATCATTAAGAACCTTGTAGAGTTACTCCCCTTAGATCGATTGCCTGTTTGCAAGATCCAAATGAGGTTAAATCTTAATTTAAATCCTTTTTTGATTTATTTAAAGTCTTAATCTAGGCTTTAAATTTTAACTTGATGTATATTTTACATCTTTTTATTATTTCAAAAGTTTAACCCTTGACCCCACATTCTCTCCTTGGCACTTTCTAGACAACAATAGTTTAACCCTTCAAAACATTTAACAACCTAATATACGCTCCTAATAAAGATTGAATCACAAAACTTGTATAGAGATATTTTAAAAGGTTTTTTCAATTTTAAATATTAACTGTTACATTTACCCCCCCCCCTTTTTCGAACTTTATTAAACTTTGTAGTCTCACATTTCTCTTCCTAACACAAATTTTAAACAAATATACACTCCAAAGCAAGTAACGTATCCAAACAGGAGTGATACGTGAATTTACATTTCTGTAACAGGTGGCAACATAAGTTGAAGAGAGTCAAATGGTTAAGTCCTTCTGAGCTTGAAACCGACGGTACTGATGATGTACTAATTTTCTGTACCAATAAATAAATAAATATTACGCTCTTAATTTTGATTCTCAATTAATCGAGAATTCTGCTGGGATTTTTTACCACCATCTAACAAAAGAAGTATATATATATATATATATATATATATATATATATATATATATATATATATATATATATATATATAGTCTCATTTTATTTTGAGAAATGTTTTGATGTTTATATTTGTTTAATAAGTATAGAGATTAAGATAGAAACGCCTATTTTTATTTAAACATATATGTGACTATATAAATTTGTTCACATGCAAAAATTATATATATATATATATATATATATATATATATATATATATATAAATACCTTCGGATTTCGTTTTCCAAAATTATGTCATCTATAATAATAATAATTACCTAACTTCATATGGTAAATTGGGAATGGCGGCTTCATCTGAATATTGTCATCCTATTAAGCGGGGGTGAATTTTTACTGTTTTCCCTCTAATTCTTGAGCTTTTTGTATAAGCTAACTTTTTTTTAATGTTGTTCTTGAGGTTTCTGAAGAACAGCATGTAATTGCTTCTGACCTTTCTGCCATTGCAAAATAAACATTATGATTAAAAACTGAAATTGGGTCATTGGAATTTAACTAATCACTATATATATATATATATATATATATATATATATATATATATATAAACAAGAAAACCAACCTCTCAATCAGAATAAAACCGAATTATGATAACAAATTTTCGATTGATGCCACTCGGGTACAGTTCTGTTGAACGAGGATGCTGTGTAACGGCAGTAAAGTATTAAGCTAAGTAATAAATATGTATGTTTTTTTTTGTTAGTATTTTATTTTACTTATATTCACTCCAAACAAAGTAGATTGCCACTGAGACATAAGGGACTAATGTAAGTTAGGTGCCAGATTTACAGAGGCATCCTAAGTGGGGAGTTGTGCAGCGAGATGTTTGTTCACATTACATTTAAATTTCTGCAGGGACGAAATTCCAAGGGCAAGCAGTTCGAGGAAAGAAGCTATTAGAATAGAAAGTTTTCCAGCATCTAAGGACCTCTACAGTGAAGGGGTTGAATGCTGTTGATTGTTGGGTTGGTCAGAGGAATTTACGTTAAGAGGGCACAAATGCAGCAAGTTCGTTGGAGCACATTCCATTAAAGTACTTGTAAAATAAACACAAGGCTGTAACATTGTGTCGATGGGACAGACAGGGGGTGAAATTTGGTAGACAGTGTGGGACCTATTAGATTAGAGGCTCTTTCTGACCTTGTCTAAGAGGGAGAGACCAGTGGTTGGTGCACCAGCCCAGATGTGGCAACAATATTTCATGCATGGACAACTGGTGGCTTTGTAGAGAGATAGGATACCGGCAGGTGAGAGACGTTTTCTATCACGGTATGAATTAGTATAATTGTTGATCATATTTAGGTATACACATGCATATGTATGCAAAAACATAGTTGGGTATGCATGTGTGTATTGCTGTATAGGTGTGGATGCGTGGATATAAAATTTAGGTTATCAGTATGTGTATGTGTGTATATTTAATGTGTATATGATGAAAAATGTTCTGTTTCTTACTATATATATATATATATATATATATATATATATATATATATATAAACTGTGTGTTAACCTTTATTCTCTCCATGTTTGCCAATTAATACCAGCAGGCACAAAGGATCAAAATGCAGCTGTTCAATTCCCAAAGTTCTTGTAAGTCAATTTAGCGTAAGAAGAAAAACACTGGTCAATTGGACTTTAGTCTTGTATAGGAAGGACTTCATCACCACACAGACCCTTTTTCTTCACTTAAGTCTTACTATAAAACCTCAACACCATATTACTCTTTTCACTATGCCCTGAAGACGTCCAAATAAAAGCATTCTAGTCGAGAAAAACATGTTTACATATATATATATATATATATATATATATATATATATATATATTGATATAAAAAAGACTCATTTCAGTATTGAGCAACAATGGATACCCACTGTAAGACTGGCTGCACAGAGAGTCTATAGCGAAGCAAGGGTTGTGCAATGACCAACCACATTTCTCCTGAACCAGGATTGCCGGAGTCCAGTGGCAAGTCCAGGAGGCGATGCCGGGATAAGCAGAGAAAGACTTGTGTTATTTCAATGTTTTCTTTCTCTTAGACAAATTATACAACAAATGGTTGAGAGTATAGTTTACCCTTCTATTTAATCCATAGCTAGATTGATTGTATATAGATAGGTAGATATTTATAAAATAATTATCCAATGCCGTGTGCGTTTCGCTGCCTATATATATATATATATATATATATATATATAAGTTAGGTATGTTTATCTATTTGTATGCACATAATTCACTTCTAAACTAATTAATCGACCATTCTAAATGTTATAACACAGCTGCTAGGTGTAAGAGGTTCAAATGTGGGGTACATTTAGTTTCATTTAGTTTTATGCAACGAGGGTAAAAAGGGGGTGGAAGCATTTCATCAAAATTTGGATAACTCCGACTTTGGTGAAATTTTAATAAGTATTAAACATCAATTCATAAATATTTCCCAAATTTCAGTTTATTTGGAGATTTTTAAAGGGTTTTAGGGGGCATAACATTCAAATATTTCAAATTTGCATTGAATTTGATCCATAGTCAATTGACACCAATTAAGCAAGATTCCCTGAATTTCAATTTCTTCTTAAGACCCCTTAAGCTTAAGACTTATTTTTTAGACATTTTTTTGAATCAAAATCATGTAATAGATTTTGATCAAAATTAAGATTAGGATTCTAGACATAAGGTGGAGCATAATTATATTTTGATTTTGATTTTAATCCTTGTAAGGGACATAAAAGTGGTACAAAACTCTTCTGTTTGGGGAATTTTGCTTGTGCTCGGACAGGTATTCTTTTAGTATATCTATGTATATTACTTTTGCAATATTGCTTAATTAGAAATCTTTCATATTTCTCTCAAAGTACTTGACTTGAAGAGAGCTTTAATAATATTCTTTTTTATAAAGAACATATGTTTCATGTTCACTATCAATCATCAGTGTGGCTATATATAAAACTGTACTGCTGGTTGAATGATTTAAACCATGGACCTGGGTCACTATTAGTTAACTTTAATCCAACATCCTTATCCATTCAGCCATCGTGACAGCCATATTAAATGTGAAAGAAATAAACCCTATATTTTATTTACGAATATAGTAAGTTTCAAAGAGTGTTCAATATGCCAAGGGAGCAAATTTTCGCAATATTGTTTCATTAGAAACTTTTCAAGGGAGCTTTAATAATTTATAAGACATATGTTTCATGCTCACTAACAATCATCGGTGTGGCTATATATATATATATATATATATATATATATATATATATATATATATATATATATATATATATAACTGTACTGCTGATCAAATGATTCGATCCATATATATATATATATATATATATATATATATATATATATATATATATAAACTATTTTTAAAGTTTGTTCTAGTAATCGATGCAAAGTGATTAATAGTAAAGAACAAATAATGTGTAATTAACATGGAGGCAAGAAACACACACATTGCATAATTTAATTAATATATATATTTTTTTTTTAAATCCAAAGGAGGATAACTTCCCTTCGATCTTTTTTGGTGAGTAAGGGAAAATGTCTTCACTCTAACAATTTTTTTTAGCCAGAATAAGTATTTTCAGAAAATCTGAAGTGAAATGGAATATATTCATGCCATTAACATTTAAAAATAGGCTAGTCAAAATCAAGTATCGATATGTCAGACGAATTTCTATTTGGATCTGACTTAGAAAATCTAACATCTATATGTTAGATTGCAATATATGTATATATATATATATATATATATATATAATTTTATTGTTCTCTGAGTAATTTTCAAGTATCATTTGGGCCTAAATGTCCTAAATTTCTTGGAGCATTCAAGATGAACAATAACATAGAACATTGTTTGGCTTCTTTGTTTGGACTGTTTAAACATTTTGGAACATTTAAATTTGATACAACATTCTGCCCATAGTTCAAATCGTGTTTGATCTGTTTCAGGACTTAGATTGAGACATTTTTTCACTTTAATTTTTTTCAATAGTTTTCACTTTTGCATTTTCAAGATATTCACCTCTAATAATTAATTATTATTCAATTGTTATTGGTCAGACCTTCTGACGATAAAACCGTTATGTTTAAAAAAAACATGACTTAAAGCTTATTTTGTATTCCTTGTTTGAACACTTGATGAGTTAATAAAGTTGTAAACTATGCAAATTTTATCTATTTCATCACTTCATTATCCGTATATATATATATATATAGTACTTGTATGGTTGTTGTTTCCTAGATGTTAATCCAATGAAACTCCAATGTCGATAAGATAGTGATCAATAATAAGTAAAGCTGTATTATAGTATAATTTTTTTATTTATAAAAACATTATTGGCTACATATGTGCATACATGTTTCAGCTGCAAATTTATTTAAAGTCGAGCTTCTTCAGGCCATTTTAACTAAACTAAGAGGAATAGATAAATTACATGCTTGCATATCGTTTTGGTTGAAGGGGAGGGGGGGCAATAGTGAAGGAGGCAAGACACAGTTACTTATCTATATACCCACACATCACTTTATATTCATATACATATGCATTCGTACATTTGTGTGTATATATGTACATATTCATACACTCACACACACTCCTACCCGTATATCTTTCTTGATAGAGTTCTTATCTTTATGGCCTATCTTCAAATTCGGCTACAAGTTAATTTTAAAAATATATCACAGTAGTATACCGGTTAAAGATCTATGGGCAAGGTATGCAAGGTCATGCCATTACATTGGAACCTTGATAATTTGGGACCTATCTTTGAATCTATCCATATTTAAGGTAGTGTTTAGAAAGAAACCAAGTATGTGCGTGTGCATATGTACGGAGATTCACAGTATACATATCAGTATGTTTTTTAAATGCACTTAACCGATTGATTTGGTAATGTACCCATTTGTCATTTATTTTTAAGCTCATTTTTAAGTTATTTCTTCATTTATTTTTTAGTGTACTTAGATCCTTACTTAATTTTAGCTCAATCTTAGGGCATGCTTCCGACATCAGCTGAAGCCTGTTGAACCGACTATATTGATGCTGTTAACCGTAAACGCACTGATCTACTTGATGTACGTGTGTATTTGTACAGATGGGTATATATGTGTATGCATATATATATATATATATATATATATATATATATATATATATATATATATATATATGTGTATGCATATATATATATATATATATATATATATATATATATATATGTGTATGCATATATATATATATATATATATATATATATATATATATATATATATATATATATAAATCGAAATAATAGTAAGCAAAATAACAACGAACGCTGCAATCACCAATAAAAAATAATTACATAAAAATACATTAAATATTTAGGTGATAAAAATCGTACATATTTCTAGACAGAGCGTCTTGGCCCAGTGGTAGAACGCTGGACTATAGACATCAATATCGAAGGATCGATCTATGATGACGGCTGTGAGCCAGAAACACGTGTCCATGGATCACTTTTATGTACGTATAAAATTAATAAAAATATATATATATTAACGAAAAATACGTCCTATGAAGTTAAGGGCGACTAATAATGCAATTTTCTGTATCTTAATCACTTAGAAAGTGAGACAATCGAAATAATAGTAAGCAAAATAACAACGAACGCTGCGATCACCAATAAAAATAATACATAAAAATACATAGGCATATATATGTAGGCATAAAATATGTATATGTGAACAGTGGGTGGGAGTAATATACTGTTTGTGTTCTTTTCGATTTAAAAAATTGTTTTAGATATTTGTTCACATATTTTTGTATATATATATTTTTGTGGGTGTTTTGTTTCTTGCTTATTGACGTTAGTGGAAAGAAACGTTTCCTAAAGGTGTCTTGTTGGAGTGCATGTGATAATATGTGTATATATATATATATATATCGCAGAATGGTTCTTGCGTGTAGTGTTTAGATAGTATTTTATTATTATTATTACTAATATTACTATTGTTATAAAGAATTTTATTTGATATGCAAATTACCATATAGCACGGTAGTCTTAAGGGTAGTATATTATTATTATTATTATTATTATTATTTATTTATATATAAGTAACATTTTAAGCTGAATTATTTCGACACTTGATTGGGGAAATGGTAGTTTGATCTGTACAATTGGAGAGCCATGCATATAACTGTCCTGTTTTTAAATCTCCGAAACAGTTACATGGTAAACAGCTGATGATCCCCGTGTTAATATTAGATGCTTACGTTACGGTCTCCTGTTTTTGTTTCACTGTCAGATACTTAATCCCCCTTTTTATTTTATTTACTTACTATTATATATTTTATTTATTTATGAATTTTCCAACGAATGTTAAGTCTGCACTATTTTGGATTTAGTTAGTTTCTGTGGGAATTTAAACTGCATTTTCCTTCTTTTTTTTTGTCTTTTTGTTTAAAATAACTCAAAGCTTCTTTAGACTAATATATATATATATATATATATATATATATATATATATATATATATATATGATGAAAATATGGAAATAACATTCCGTGATGGAAAATGAAAAAGGAAAAACCAAAGTTATTTCTATATTCATCAACGTTTCGTCTTTATTTCAAGACTTCCACGGGATTCCTTAAATAAATCATCCCGAAGAAGTCTTGAAACCTTGATGAATACATAAATAATTTTGGTTTTTCCTTTTTAATTTTCCATATATATATATATATATATATATATATATATATATATATATATATATATGTAAACTTAGAGAAAGAGGCAAAATGCCTTAAAAAAAACATGTTAGATTAGGGTTTCTCAACATGGGGTTCGCGAACCGCCAGGGGTTCACAACAAGATTTCTAGGGGTACTTAAATGGCTGATGAAAGAGGTATTTTAAATAGTAATAGTTGCGGATTATGACATTCAGTGCCTGTGTTTTCATAAAGTTGCTTTCATTATTCGTTTAGAAAAAGCATATATCAATATATAAGTAATAATTCAAAAAGAAAAAAATTAAAAACACCGGAGAACTAGATGTGGTGCAACTTGTGAAATCACATCTTGCTTCTTTGCTAATGAAGTTGCAGTCTTACTTTCCCGAATTGAGTGAAATGGAATCAAAATTGATTAGAAACCCATTCATTGTTAATGTGCACCTTCTTCCAGATAGTATGCAAGAAGAATTCTTAGAGTTGGTAAACGACTCTGTTGCAAATAGATGCATTTAAAACTCTTTCCCCCCCCCCCCCAAATTCTGGTATAAAATGAGTGAAATTTACCCTGTTGTATCTGAAAGAGTTTTGAACTAGTATTTACCTGTGCGAGCAAGGTTGTTCAACGCTGTTGAATATGAAAACTAAACATCGATCACGACTGAATGTCGAGCATGACCTACAAGTGTGCCTGTCTAATACTGCTCCTCAAATTGAGGAACTTGCTTGTAACAAAAAAAAACAGTCCTCACACTGAAGTTCATGATTGATTGATACTTGTAAAAATATTGTTTCACTCCTACTTGTGTAGCATCATTATAAAATATTTGTAATACTGATGTTTCTTCTGAATAAGGTCATCAAAATTTGAATAATTTTATAATATCCTTTGCAGAATTATTGTAGTATAATGAGTTAGTCAATAAATTACCATTATGTTTATTATCACATTATTGGGGTTCGGGAAGATGGTTTTATAACTCTGGAGGTACTTAATGAGAAAAAGGTTGATAACTTCCGTGTTAGATGCAGATAATTTTTATTAAAATCAAAAAAAAAAATGTTTCCATCTTGACTTCTTTTCTAAAAATTTCGTTCGGCATCACGAGTTTCTTCAGAGATAAAGATTTAAACAAATTAAAAGGTATTAACCTTATTTTTTTTGTAAGGGTCCTTTCTGGTCTTCTTGAAGTGACGTCTGATGTTTTGTAGACTAATAATGTAATGTCTCTGTTAAACATGAACTTAAATTGTGCACGGTTGCAAGTAGGTATAAATTTGGGCAAGTTCATTTTTTTTTTTTTTTTAGCATCTTTGAAATTTAAAACTTAACATATATGAAACTAAAACGAAATGCAAGAATCTCATTTATCTATTCCTCTCGGTTTGGTTTAAATCGCCTGAAGAAGCTGCAACATGTTGCAGCTGAAACATGTATGAACATATGTAGTTAATAATGTTTGTATAAATAATTTATACTATATATATATGTTATATATTACTGCAAATGTATTTTACAGTTACATAACATTATTATTCATATATATATATATATATATATATATATTTAAATGTTAGATTAAATTATAGATAATTGAATTATCGTTTAATAATAATCTATCTTGAAAATATAAAGCTCAATATATTGAATAGAGCAATGAAAGATGAGAATAACAAATTGTAAAGATACAATATTTATTAGAACATGGATTAAGGATATGAAGCTCCTTGCGTTAAACTTCTGATGTTCTAAATGAAACACATATATATATATACACAGGAATATATGCATACCTCTATATCCACGGATTTCCACATGTATAATTGAATATATATAACAATAATAGTTAAAATAGGCTTATTTTAACATTTAATACCGTTTCACGGTAGACCCAATTACATCATTATACCATATATTCTTTTAGATTTTAATGCAAGTTCAAACTGAGAGAAAAGCGAATTCTAACAGTATTTTTCAAATTCATTTTACAGATATACATTAATATATATTATTAATTTGCTTGCTGGGTTTTGCTGGATGGCATCGGCCTAGCAAGTGTAAAATCCTTCTTGTGATATATCAGCCTGGGTTCTTTGTAGTTGGATGACTACACCCCTTGATGAGAAGAGTAGGTACATCACACAGTCGTCTGCTCGTCTCGGTTTGTATGATCTGTGTTAGTTAATAGACTTTCTTGTATGTGACGTGATGACTCAAGTAGCAGAATACTCACATCGCACGTAAGTGACTCGGGTTTTGATGAGCCCAAAGGAGGCCAAAACTCGAGTATAGGGCTTCCAATTGTGAAAATAATATGTAAAATAATAAATAAATAAATCTTAGCATCAATTCGGCTTTTTAAACAAAATTGTATTTCACTTTACGTCAACGCATCAGTAATATATTGTGCTAAAATCTACACTACTGAAAATCCAGATGATAATAAGTTCTATATAGGAAGCATGGCAAGGAGTTTTAAGGATCGGTATTACATGCACAAATTATCTTTTAGAAATAAAAAATACAGTAACATGTAGTTATCCCGATATTTCTGGAAATTGATAGATGAGAAAGAATAATTAGATGGAGCATAATAAGAGAAGCTAAAACATGTAGATCACTCAACTCATCCTGTTCCTTATGCCTAGGTGAGAAACTTGAAATTGTAAAATTTAAAGACAGGGAAAAATTACTCAACGTCAGACAAGAAACGAGTTTAAATTGCAAACATTTTAAGGAACACACACTAAGCAGACTTTAGATTATGAATAACTACTATTACGTCACATTGTAATTTAATTATTATTTTGACTTTATTGACTTTTACTTCATTGTTAGTATAAGACCTACTCAATTTTTCATTCTTCCTTATTTATTTTTTTTTTTTTTTTAATTCTGATGTTTTTATATTCTCATGTTTTTATATTTTTGAACTTAAGTAATCTATATTATCCAAAATCACTACACCTGACCCTATAATGATATGATTTTGGTACTTCCTCATAGTTATCACTTGTTTATATATGGAATTAACTATTGCAATTACATATGCTGTACTTAATTAGTTTACTTGCCTTTATGGCACTTATCTTGTAAGTTCCTAGTATTAATACTAGAGCAGGTATAAATGTAAGCAAATTGAACTGAGATAGATAGGAGAATTAATGAATGATATAAGCACTTTAGTTTTAATTGTAGAATTATCAATATTTGTATGTGTGTGTGTGCATGCATACAAATGTCTAGATACACATGTGTATGTGTGTGCATATATAATGATTTTGTGTATATTTATGTTATTTGTGTATCTGTAATGGTGTATATGTGTGTGTATGTGTATATAACGGTATGTATATATATACATATGCAGTGGTGTATATGTATGTGTATATGTTTATGTATGTATGTGTATGTGTGTATATATATATGTGTGTGTGTGTATATATATATATGTATACATGCGTGTAGTTGTATTTTGGTGAATAAATGTAGGCAAATAAAATTCAAATGAGTCTAGATGTATACGTACGTATGTATATAGATACTCGAACTAATATCTTATATGTATGGTGTAAAAGTTGTATATTTTTATTTTTATATTTATTTCGTGTGTACATATGTGTAGGTTAATGAGCATATTTATATCTCACTGTGTGTAGTTATGTATGTGCTGTATGAACATGTCCATATATGTGAGTAGGTATTTTTATATATTTTTTATTTATTTATACAGACATATGTATATGGTATACCAGTATGTGAGAGTATAGGTAAAATATTAGTAGTACTAGCATTTACACATGTATATGTATTTATGTGAGTAGGTATGGATGGAGGTACATTCTATGGTGATGCATATACATGTGTGTAAGTCTGCCCACGTGTTTATAACGAGTTAATTCAAAAACCGTTAGAATAATAACAAAAGAAGTACATATATTCATATATATTGTAATATATTATGCTGAACTAATCAGTGGAAAAGGAGATGTATCCATGGGATGTATGTGTATGTATGTATATGTGTAAGTAGATGTGGATTTTTCAATCTATATGTATGCATGCGTGTGTGTGTATATATATATATATATATATATATATATATATATATATGTATGGATATATGCGTATATATTTGTGTTTGTTTTATTTTATATATATATATATTTATGTCTATGTGTGTACTTATGTATCTAAAAATTTGTGCTTACGTGTGTATTTTATATGAAGATCAGATATTTATGCTTGAAAATGTATGTAGATTAAAACTTTGAAGTGTTAAATGGAGACGAAAGGAATCCAAGCTAAGTGGGTAATAAAAAATGAAAAGAGAAAGAAATGGAAGGAACGGTAGTTAAAGAACGAATGATGAAGGTAGTAAAAATAATAAAAAAAGATAGAAACTAATTGAAAGAGTTATCAAGTAAAGAATGTAATCCGATATTGAGCTTGACCGGTGAAAATTATAAACATATCTCATCCTCAAAAAAGATTTAAATAGGAAAGTTTTCCAAATTCATCTCACTTCATTGTCTTCTTTGGTCTGAAGAGGTTGACTCTCTGTGAAGAGTACAACCGAAACATGTATGCACATATGTAACTAATAATGTTTGTATAAATAAAAATTTATACTAAAGAACAGCTCTACTTTTTATAAACACTGGAATTTCAACGGATATACATCTACAGAAACTAATACAATACATGTACTATATATATGTGTGTGTGTGTGTGTAATGTCATACATAAACAGCTCTTTCACCGATGATCGTTATCAGCCAGAAATACACGGCTGTTGCGATAATGCAAAGTGATTTGAAAAAGTTATAGAAAGAGGTGGAGAGTATTGGAAATTTGTGGAAACTTGCTGTCACTTAGACTCCAAGGAACACCACTAGCAATCACTGATAATGACTTGTGTGAAAACTCCTAGTGAGTAATAGCAATAATTGCTAGAGAATAATAACAATAATAATGGTTTAAAAATAATATTAATAACAAAAGAAATTGTATACTCACATAGTTTGATATATCATTCTATTGAAGAAAATACCCTAAACAACACATAAGATTTGAAAAACAATATCTTAGATATAAAATAGTCAGTTTTCCCCTTTACAGTGATGCTCGATAGCTTTGGTAACAAAAACCACATACGCAAATCTTTTTCAGATTTCTGACCCACATTGGTCTATGTTGTTAGAAAAAAAATTATAGTTTGGCTCTCAATCTTCGATTTTAATATTTAGTCCTATTCGATATATTTTTTAATTCCTCATACATACAAAAAAAAGTCAAAGGAGTTTTCATTCTCATGTGTCGATCTATCACCATTGCCACCAACGTACATTGGAAAGACTTTCTTGTATAATAATAATAAATGCGACAGAGTACAACAATATTTCTGTGCATATAAACTATTCTAGAGTGTTTTTTTTTGTTTTGTTTTGTAAGTGCAATTACTTCCTTTGAATCGAAGTTACCTATTTGATCGAAAGGGTTTCTTTTCAAGTGGTCGACTTTGAACGTGAGAAGATAATAAAATTGCATTAAATAGAAGAATGATTTTAACTGAGTTAAAATTCAAATAAACTTTTGTCATACGCTAAGTGTAGCTGCATAATATTTTTACACATTGAGTGTTCACGTAGGTGAATTTTTATCCCTTGGTCAAATGTTTTGGCATTTTATTTTAGATTTTCTTCTTCAGCGGTCTTGACGATCGTGGTAAATATTTACATCCGATTAGCATATATAGTGTAAGTTATCTTGATCTAGAAACCCCATTGCAGGAAGGCTAAAGTTTCAGGGAAGCCCGGCCGAAGAAGCTGTTTTAGTACAATATGTACACCCATATGAATGGCTCGGCGTCATCGTCCGTGTCTTACAATAGCGGCTTCATTCATCGTCGCTTTCGCTGTGCAGACAAGAATAACCTATTCAGTCAGTATTTTCCAACGCAGTTGGATATTTCTTTTTGGAAACACCGTGGTCGTCCACGCAGAAGAAGGACGCGGTGGAAGCCATGGCCAATTATGTCAATGTATTCGTCTGTTCTAAAAGTATTTCTTTTCATTCTGCCAATCTCTCGCCACTGACACATTTCTAATTCGATTATCTGTTCATCGATCTATAGATCTTTTCCAATAAATCGCAACCGAAATAGGTTTCCGGCTTTATCCAACAGAGGCCATTTGATTTCTCAGATCGACAATGAGAGCGGCCTTGAATAATAATAATAATAATAATAATAATAACTTAGGAACAAGACAGAAAGAAGAAGAAGAGATAGGAAGAGATAGAAAGAACATAGAAAGAACCAAAGGAACTGAAACTGCCATAAATCCCATAAGGTTACACACCTTCCACTAAACACATATGTGGTAACACCAATATCGGCTGGCACCATACAAAATGGTTGTGAAGGGTCAAGGAAGATGGAAAGACCAAGAAGGGAGAGCACCATTCAGACCTCCACCGGAAGAGTGTGGAGAATACTGGAACGTTGGGGGGGGGGGGCTTATTGCCACTCAAATTTCAGAGAAGACCAACAGTCGTTGCAAGCAAGAAATCAATGGTGAGTAAATAATAACTTTAAATACACAGAAGAATGGCGCAAGCATAAACCGGGGACAGTATTGAGAAATCTAATGTATCAGATCATCTGGAAATCTCAAATATAAACAGAAAAGCTAATCCAAGATAGCAGACCAGATATGCTAATCGTCAACACGAAGGAAAATCTTGTCAAATAGTAGACTTTGTAGTCCAAATCGATGATAGGGTGAACTTAAAAGAGACAGAAACAGCAAGTAAATACTTGTGAATGAGCTGTGAAACATGAAAACTACGGTAATACCGATACGTGCAGGATCATCAGAAAAATGGCACTGGTAAAAACAATGGAAATAGAGACAATTATAACTTATTTTGAGAATAGTTGAGTTATTTATAGTAGTTGAGCGCAGGAAACAAATGCAGTATTATGGTGGTTTAAAGTGGATGTCATTGTGTCTTTATTTTGGAGCTGAAGAAAATTATAGCTTATTTTGGCAATCCGTAGACATAAAATTTGATTTTTCACAAATAAATGCTTGTCTAGATTAATGTTAGACTGGGCTAGTGTTCAGGAGAGAGACGGAGAAACGTGATAGATTATTTGAGCTCTCAGTATAAATAAAAAATACAAACATCTAATTTGAAAAAAAATATTAAGTTGCTTCTATCATCAATTCGTTACTCCTAACGATTTCATCCAGGCTATCCTGTTTAAGACATCCAAAAGAGAAAAAATGGTGGTCTACCGAATGTTCACGGTTAGGGGTAGTTGAGGTTAGTTAGTGTGGGGTTAGAAACATTCGATAGATCACATATTAGAAAAGTACAGAAACATTTTGGTTGTTTTGACCATCCATAACTATAAAATCTGATTTTTTAAATGAATGTTTGTAAGGATTGGAAGTATTTTATGCAAATTTTTATAAGAAGATTATTTTCCTTTCTTTTTCATTTAGGGGAGGTTGGGTTTTTATGGGAAGGGAATTCTTTGGGAGGAAGGGGGTGGAGAGGTGTTATGGGGAGTGGGTTCTTTTTTCTTCCTTTGTCTGTGGGTGTGTAGTCTATGGACAAAAGATGTTTCCACATAGCAAATACTTGAGGTTGATTGGAATTGAATCGAAGCTTTTCTTCTACTTCAAACCACCTGGAGGGTCATAGAACCCAGAGAGACAACGAACCGGTCGAATTTTGACAATCAATACATGGGGGAGGGGGCTCTTTTTGTGTGTGTTTTTTTTTCTGAGACGGACACAGACTGATAGCACTGTTAATAAAATGGATATATTGCTTTACAAAATTGTTGCAATAATAACGATTAAAAAGGAAATGAGAGAGAAAAATGAAGAGAAGCAAAAGATATACAGATACATATTGAAGTAACTAAAATTGTGAGAGATCTGAGCAGGTAGCTAGCTCTACAATATGAAGGTGTAAAGAACGGATTTTTGAGCCTGAAGAAGCCCAGCTTATTAAAGCTACGACTGAAACATGTGCTGGGTGTGTAGCCATGCTATGTTTGTATAAATAAACCGTTTATTATTAATAAATAGCTCTATTTATTATTGATCACTGTTATATAAACACAGTAAAGATTCTTCGGCTTTACCCTGTGGATACAAACCTTACCCGGAGTACAGATAGATAGGTAGATAGATCGCTAAAGCATGAATAGTGACAGAAAATGAATAGTCACAGAAAAGTAAGGAAAGAAGGAAGAAATAAATTAACAAACAGAATAGAAAGAAATAATGTAAGAAACGAGGAAGGGAGGAAAGAAAAAGAAGGAAATTAAGAAAGAAAAAAAAGCAAACACACAAAACAGAAAGAAAGGGGTAAAGACAGGAGGAAGGAAAGGAAGAAAGGAATGAAGAAAGGAGGAAAGAACAAAATGGAAGAAAAAAAAGAAATGAAGAGAAAGAAAAACATGAATGAAAGAAAGGGAAAAGGAAAGAAATATAGTGAAATAGATACACAAGAAGGGAAGAAAGACAGAAGAAAAACAAAGAAGTAAGAAAGAACGAAAGAAAGTAAGAAATAAAAGTTGATAAAGAATGAAAAAAAACACCAGAATAAAATAAAGAAGAAAGAAACAGGTACATGAAATAAAAAAGAAAAAGAAAAACTGGAATAGAGAGGGGAGAAAGGAAGAAAGAAAGAAAAAGGGGGAGGGGGAATAAACAAAAAAACAAAAAACAAATGAATAGAAAATAAGATTTAGTTGAATGAAGCCAAAAAAAAACTCAATAATTAATTGATTGAAATTTTCTCGATTATGGGAGGGGGTAAGCTGAGATCGAAACAAAACGTAAAATAATCAAAGAGACAAAAAAGATCGATGTTGTGTTGAGAAGAAGACAGCAAAACTGATGATGTAAACAGAATGAATAAATTGATATCGATTAAAATAAATAGAAATGTATAGAAATCGACACGCAAAATATAATTGATACAAAGGAAACTAATTGATTGCGAGATGAGCTAAAAGAAAACTTGCCAAACTTGGTAAATAGATAGCGATTGAAATAACTGGTCATCCCTTCTCAACCTACTAGTAATTCCACTGCACTTCTGGTGTACCCAATGCTTACAAGTACTACAAAAATTGAGTTGCACCCAACTTCTTTTCCACAAACTGAGCAGGGGAACTTTCCTCTTTTGGGGAGCTTTCCAACACTACAACCACTGACCATCACTTTGGTCTTGGTAACATTCACTCTCAGACCTTTACTTTCTATAGCTTTCCTTCAAGTCTTTAACTTCCATTGTTTCACAGGCACTAAATCATCAGCATACAGCATCTCTTCGGAAAACCTGTACGAAACTCACTTAACAATGCTTCTAAGACACAAATGGAAAGTAGCCGACACAGTACACAACCCTGATTGTCTCTTACTTTTACATGAAAGCTGTCACGAAATGTGCTGTAAATTTTAACACGACTTTGACTTTGAGGTTTCTATACATTGCTTGAACTACCTTCACTAAACACTAGTTTGCCCCTAGTTTACAAAAAAAAAAGAAACTTTTTATAAATCACGAGGCTATAAAAGGGTTGATATGCCGTAGAACAGGGGAAAGCAAATGAATTAGAGCAGAATGTTTTATTATTGTATCTTTTTCTAAGGATAACATTTTCTTTTTCTAGTTTGTTCCATTGTTACTTGTATAGGCCACTGTAGTTTATAACAAAGGTTTCCAATGCAGTTTAGTTGGCATAGTAAAAACTCTTTGAGGATATATGTATAAGTCTGAAATAATGTCATTACAACATAAGAAATGATTTTTCATGTTTGGTAATATCGACTGATTTTTTTTGTTCCTTTAATACAGACTTTTGGGATGGAGGGGGGTAATGTCTAACTTTCTTTGAGAGGTAATGTTACTGCAGTTTCTTTTCAAAATTTTAGATATATAAACGTGTGTGTACATTCCTTATGTTTAAATGAAATATATATATATATATATATTATTTTATGTATCCACATAAAATGTTATAAGGAGATATAATCTTTTATGTATCAATTTTCAGTATTTACTTCAACAGCGCTCAATACGTGAGTAGAGCTAGATAGTAAGTTATGAAAATATATTTATGGTAATTAAGCTACACATAGGCTTCCGCGTTTCATCCCCGTAGGGAATTGTCAAGCTAAAATGCATGGAGTTTGTGTTGCCGAGTGTTATATATATATATATATATATGGTGTTTAGTCTAGCTAGTAAACCAATCAGATTCTTTGTTGTTTTCCTAGCCAATCGTTGGGCTTCTCACAAACAAAGGTTCGGTTGATTTTACTTCCTATTTATTTCCTATTCTATTGTTCTGTTTTCTATAGGGTGGCCCATCCCTGTTTCTTTGTTGTGTTGAAATAATGGGTGACCTTATTTTAACACGTGCTTGTATTTCTATTTGAGGTTTTAGTTTAGTTTTTTATTTATTTATTTATTCATTTATTTATTTATTATGTATTGTTACCCCAAGGTAAATTTTATTCTGTTAAATAGGTTTTCGGGGTCTTTAAAGTTTAGGATTTCAAATTTCTCATTCAGACATAATATACACGGGTCATCTAAATTTCTACACGTACTGGCCTGTCGTATTATTTCCCATTCGATTATTCGTGAGCGTTCGCTTTCTTTGAGCTCCCAATAATGGTTTGCTAGTGCTGTTTTAATTCGGCATTCTTTGTTTTTAAATGTGCCGTTGTGGTCGTAATATCTGGTTTTAAAATTTAAAGAGGTCATACCCACGTAGTACTTCTTGTTATTCGGTCTTTCTTTGGCAAATATTGTGGCTTGGTAAACAATACTTTTGGTTAGGCATTTATTCTGTAGTGGACAAAGTGTGCAGGTTATGCAGTTACATCTTTTCTTTTCATTACTAACTTTTTCATTTCTATTAGTGTGATTGCTATTAGGGTTTTGGTTATTACTATTTGTAGTGCTTATATTTTTGTTCTTCTTAGTGTTATTTTTGCTATATTGGTCACTTTTTTTACGCAATTTGTTATTTTTTTCTTCCCTACTGTTTTATTTTAGTATTTTGTTATTGTGTGCCTTAATCAATTAATGTTCTTCAAATTTAAGTTTCTATGAGGTTTATATAAGGTTTAATATAGGCACAAGCTCACATTTGAAAATTCTAATATATTAGATTGGCATTGAATTTTATCCATAGTCATTAGACACCAATTAAGCAAGATTCCCTGAATTTCAATTTCTGTTTAAAACCATAAAGTTTAAGCCTTAAATTTGAGACATTTTCTTCAATCAAATTAATGTCAAAATTAAGAATAAGGATTCTAGACATAAGGTTTAGTATCATTATATCTTGATTTTAATCTTGGTAAGGGGACATAAAAGTGTTGGCAAAACTGTTCTGTCTAAGGAATTACTTTTACCCGTCCTAGGACAGGTATTCTTTGAGTATAAATATATGAGGGTGACTCAAAAAAAACGGGCCCCGTGTACACGTTATGTGATATCTCCTTCATTTATTCACCGATTGCCCTTATTTTACAGTACATGACAGAATCAACGACCGTGAGTACACCAAGACCTCAGTGGGAGCTGGGACAAAGAATACACTGTGTTAAATTTTACTACAAGACAGGCTCGTTTAAGAAAACCCAGAACAGTTTCATGCATCAGTTCGGATGTGAAAAGGCTCCATCCAAAAGCAGAATTCAGAACTGGGTGGACCACTTCGAGAAGTATGGGACCATGGAGAACTTCAATGCTGCCAGTGAGAACCGTCCAAGCGGACAGCCGAGCTGGTCGAAAGTGTGAGAGAGTCTCTCCAGGAGAGTCCGAAACGCTCTGTGCGTAAGCGAAGTCAGTCCCTCGGTATCTCCCGTGAGACTTGCAGGAGAGTGCTGGTGAACAATATCAGGGCTTACCCATACAGAATAAAGACGCTGCAGACCATTACAGCCTCAGACAAGAAGCAGAGGAGCGCTATGGCAGTCAAGATGCTCGATAAGATGGAGGAGACACCAGGTTTCCTTAACCTCCTTTGGACCTCAGATGAAGCCCACTTCCATCTTAACAGAAAGGCAAACTCCAAGACAAATGTCTTCTGGGGGTCCTCCAGACCCAATGAAGTAGCCACCAAGCCCCTGCACTCTCCTAATTACACGGTGTGGGCTGCAATCTCGGTCAGAGGCATCATCGGACCAATCTTCATCGAAGAATCTGGCGCAGCAGTGACAGTCACCAAGGAGCGGTATGTGGAGGTCCTCAAAACCTTCAAGAGTGAGCTCCAGACCCTCTACCCGTCGCTCATGAGCAAGTTCTGGTTCAAGCAAGACGGAGCAAGTTCTCACACCTCAAACCTGTCCCGAGATTGGCTGAAAGAGAACTTCGGAGGCCGAGTGATCAGTCTCAAGACTAATTTTGAGTGGCCACCCCATAGCCCGGACCTAAGCCCCCCCTCCAGATTGTTTCCTTTGGGGCTATCTTAAGGACAGAATGTACGCAGGGAAACCCAGAACCATCACGGAACTCAAGGAAGCCATCAGGGAGGAGATGAGAGCCATTCTCAATTCAGTCTGTAAGAACGTCATGGACAACTTTGTTCTGCGCCTCAAGAAATGCACGGAGCTAAAAGGAGTCCATCTAGAACACATGCTGTAGAATGAAGAAAAAAAGGCCAAAGACCCTAGTGGATTGATATGATGTTGTGAATATAATAAACTAGATATGTCCCAAAATTCATTTGATTCGGACGAAACACTAAGAAACAGGGCCTAATTAAATTTGGAGCCCGTTTTTTGGGGGTCACCCTGTATATATATATATACATACATACGAACCAGTAATATCTGTATTATTTGTCTTTTTTTATCTACATATGTATACGTTTCATCCTTACGGGAATCGTAAGTGTAGAGAGGAATTATTCACACATCAAATTCCAACGTCCTTATATATATATATATATATATATATATATATATATATATATATATATATATATATATATACAGGGCTTTACGGAGCCCTCCAAAAAGGAGAGCGCTCCTTTTTGCTGGAGTGAAGGAGAGGAGGGCTCATTTTATATTCAGCGGGAGTGGAGCGGGAGCAACTCTATTTTGGACTAAAGAGCGGTGGTTTTATCGCTCCATGCTCCTAGCTCCAAAATTATTTGATTTATTTTTGTTTAAACATTAGTTTTTTATTCAGCAATAAAAAAGAAAAGAAAAGAAAGTCTCAGAGTTTACTCTGAGTTATTTTTTGTTAATTATATCTCTGGTAAATGTATATGAGAGAGAGAGGAGGATATGAAGGGAGAGAGAGGGAGAAAGAACGAGAAAGTTACACATGAAAAAAGAACATTTTTACATCGACATGTTAAATTTTTGATGGGACAGTTTTCTTAAGGCAGGAGACAAATGTCTTTAAATGCGCCAGTATGTCTATAGATTTCTTTGAAGTTATTTTCTTACAGATTTGAACTTTTTTGTATTTATGACAAGGATGTTTATTGCTGATTGAATAAATAAGCCAATGTTTCTTTTATTTCGTGTTTTAAAATAAAAAAATTTAGGTTGAATTATACTATAGGGGCCGTTGGATTTTCTCGCCCATTTCGCTCGGTATTCACCCAAATGTTCGATAAAATCGATTTTTGGGGTGAAATGGTACATATTGTCCTGACAAAAAATTCTTATTTATTTTTTAGCATATATCAAATTGAACTTTTATGCCACATTTTTACCTGTCGTCTTTTCGGGGACATTTTGTTATTCTTAAATTCATGACTAGTATGTTTTAACCTTTTCATGTTTGCTTTTAAATTCGTTAAATTCCGTTAAAACTTGCTTTTGTAAATAGAATGTTCAAAGTTTTTTTTTGTGTGTAATAAAATGTTAAAGCAGAAAAAATATCTTTAGTCCAAGGAAAAAATATATTTAGTCCAAGGAAAAAATATCTTTAGTCCAAGGAACAAAACAATAAAAACCAACATGGCCGCCAGCGATTAAAACCTGGAATTAAAGTTAGATTCTCAACACTTTAAAAGGTAAATGAGAATTTTATTTCAGAACCAAAAATATAATTAAGACCAACAATCAGTTTTATCCAAAATTTGGACGAATACCAAGCGAAATGAGCGAAAGAAAACAGCGGTCCCTATTCTACAATTAAACAGATGTTTAAACTTAATTAAATTAAAGAAAATATCTTCAATTTTAATTTAAAAAGGCTAATAATTTGACTTTCTGACTAATTTGTTGTCTTTTTAGAACCGAAAGTAGATTAAATATCTTTCTTTATCTTAAAATATCTATTATTGAATATTAAAATTGTAAACAGTTTGTTTTTGTTAGAGATTTCAAATATAGACGTTTTCACCTTTTTTATTCAAATTTTTAATTTTAATAAATGTTTCTGCCCGACCTAAGAAAACTTACTCCAGTTAATTTTTCGGGGGAGGAAAATTTGACCTGATATTTTTTCAACTCCCGGTCTAGGCCAGATATTTTGTATGAAATTTTAAGACATTAAATGGATCTCTGAATTGATTATTGACAATATATTGATATTTTGGGGCCAACTTATGAAAAATATTTTTTTCATTCAATCTTTAAAAAATAAACTTCATTGTTTTTTTTTCGCTCCAAATTGTACTATTGAAAAAATGGATAAATCGATTTGTTTAAAAGTACTTGCGCGTTTCTCTGTTGTAAATAATAATATACATTATATAATATAATTACGTTCGTAAAACAAACAAATATTAAACAACAGTACAACGATTAATGTTGCCCTGGCTGTCTCTCCTCTCCCAGAGAAATGTTTTCTTTAAAAAGAAAATAATCACTAATAATGTTTAAAAGTAAAACTTTATTTACTTAAAACAAATCTAAATTCCCTTCCAAAATAAATAGAAAAAATATCGGGTCAAATTTTCCTTTCCTGAAAAAATAGGTTGTTAATGTAATGAAAATTAAAATTGTTTTAAAATACTTCAGGGATTTTTCTATTTCTATTTTATACCCCAGAAAACGAAAATTTACGTATAATCCTATACTTCGTCCGATATGTTCTCCTATAACTCTCAAAATATTAGCGAGATTTTGTCAAATATTATCTTACGGTCTTACACTTAAAGTGACATCCCCACCCATATTGACGAGATCCTTTTACTCTCACCCCTGTTCTTCGACCACTCATTGGCAGAATAGAACGTTTATGAAAGAAGGTACATTTTCATTATGGAGCACTAAAAAAGATCCGCTCCTTTTTTACAGGAGTTGGAGCAAGAGCGGCTTCTTTTTTGAAAATGGGGAGCGTGAGAGGAGCCAGCTCCAATTTTGGGCGTTGCAGCTACCAAAAGTAGTGGAGCGCGTAAAGCCCTGTATGTGTATATATATATATATATATATATATAAGTTCACCATTCGAATAGAAAATAGGTTTAAGAAAACAATGAAATAGTATCTATGTAAACGTTATCTTGTAAAGTGCTCAATATCATGAATGAACAGAGTGGTATGGCGTGTCAGGGTCCCATCTAAAGTGAATATAATCTTTCTTGGTTATGATGTGATACTGCATCCGGTGGTGAGACCCCAATATCGGAGTGTTTAGAAGTGTGGAGGCATTACCCAAGTAGCTATTACTCCCTGGGTCCAGTTTCACCAAGAGTAGTAACACCTGTTAGGGTCCCACCTCTGGGTTTAACATGAAACTATCCGAATAACGAATATGAATACATATTTGAAGATACAAGAATAATTGGATTCGATATTAAAAGGGTTGATATATCATCAAACAAAACAAACAAGCCTCTCCTGGAAACGAGCCCAAATTAATAATCATTCTTACAAAATATGAAAATCAGACTTATATTTACGGCCCAAATAACTAATATTTTTCTCCATCTTTCCTTACATCAACCCAATCTCATAATTACCACAATAAAATTAAACTTTTATATTTACAGATGATCAAAATAGACTTAATAATTTTCTACATCTGCAAAAGCAGTGTTTCTTGCCAAAATAGAATTCATAATCTAGTGGGAAATGATCTTTTTTCTTCCTTACAGCCTCTTTCTCACAGGACTGCTAGTCTTTCTCTACTCTATTTTTAGTTTCATGGTAGGTGCTCGACTGAGTTCCAAAAACAATCACAACAAAAACTTGTCTTCCCATCTGTGAAACACAATACTATGGAGCTGCTTCCCATATTACTACAACACGATCGTTTTCAAGTCCACGGTTAACAAATACTTGTCGAGCCCATCCCCCCCCCCATCGTTTCCAATCCTCTCATAGTGTTGGTCATTATCCAACTGACAATATCATTAACCTTTATCCTCGAGTAGTCTTTAGACCTTGATAATTGGTAATTCATTAGTATAACAAAAATTTAAATAATTTTTAAGCACACCATAATACTACATTTCCTTCATGGGCCCAACTACTCTAAAATATCCCCTTTCATGATGGAAAATTGGATAAAAAATAATAAAAATTAAAGCAAAAATCAAAATTGTGAAAAAATTGTAACAATGGCAAACACCAAAAAGAAATAGACGCACAAAATCAATGGCGAACGTAAAGGGATTAGTCAGTTTTTTGTTTGTTTGTTTTTTTCTCGATCGAGTCCCGTTCTTCATGCTGAATTCTTATCTAACAGTTAGCCATTGTTTGTTTGTGTCAATAAATAATGACATTTTTGTTGGTGAAATTTGCGCAATCAGGTTTTTTTTCTCTCCCCGGCGGCTCAAGTTACTAAAAATTTGCATAGAGGTTACAAGAGTGTGCTGGTGTCGTGATAGAGATAACCGCTGAGCCGACAAGATTGCCGGTGGTCTGATCCCGTGCGCATACACTGTGGATAACAGTTATCTTGGAACATTGTGATTGGACGGATCGCCAGCATTAATGACGAACTAAACAGAACTGTGAAAAAAAGTTATGGCGGTGTATGTACGTAGATAAGATACGAGATGCAGGTTTAACATTCAATATTTAACGTTTAGTAATAACAATTCTGCAAATTCAACAAATAATTTATTCTTTTACATTTGTTCATATTCTAGTTGAAAGACATACCCATTGAGCTTGGCTTAGATTGTTTGAATTATGAAGTGAGTTTTTAAAGCCAGTTAAATATAAAAAAATAAAAAGACAAAATCACAAATTAGTCGCTTTCTGCTTGCTATATCTCCTCCTCTCTCTTGTCTTTCTTTCTCTCTCAGCCATGAGTTAAATATTTTTACTACTTGTGGTGGTATTTCCTTTTGTTTATAATGGACTATTCTGATCTTTTTATCCTTTCTTTTCTTTACTACAGTCGACTGTTAATAAACAAAGAGAAAGAGAAAGAAAGAGAGAGTCATGGAAACGAGAGTGATAGAAAGGGTATAAAATAAGAGCTGGATTTCACACAACATACAGTGAAAGAGGTAGAGAGTGATAGACAGAAACTTGTAAGAAATGGGTCACTTGGTGAGGTAATTGCATATGGTGATATTGTGCACTAAGAGTTAGGAGTGGATGGAGTAAGTTATGGGAACTTCTGTCATTACTAACCAGCAGAGCATTACCAACGTTAACCAGTCATGTATACACAGTGTGATGATGTATTGAAGTGAAACCAACCTGGCCAGTGTGGGTTGAGGACATGCAGTGCATGGATAGAAATGATATGAGAATAATACGATGGATGTGTAAGGTGAGTCTTAAAAACAGGCTTAGTTCTGATGACCTCAGAGGAAGATTAAATCGTGACATTATACAGGGAGTGTGTGCAGAAAAGGAGACTTCATTGGTTTGGTCACGCTGACAGAATGGATGAAAGTACTTGGGTTAGTACATGTCGAACAATTGAGGTAGCAGGGTCAGTTGGCAGGGAAGTCCAAAGAAAACATGGACGGTTAATGATAAGGATCGATTTGAGAGAACAAAAATGAATAAAGACCTGACGAGAGATAGGTTGGTTTGAAAGTCAATTTCTAAAAGCCATCCAAAATAGCTTTCTACTACTTTTTTGCCTTCTTCTAATATTTTTGTAAATATGCCTAATTCGAATTTATCGGCTTCTAACCTTCATCTGCAGTCTTCTTTCCTCCCCCCCCCCACACACACAGAAAGCACTGGAACCCTACCCCCAAGCGAATCCTTACCTTAAGTCCAGGTGGCAACAGACCCCTCCCCCCAAAAAGATGAAAAGAATAATAATAAATAAACATTTCCAAATCAATTGATCAGCCTCCTCCCTCCTCCTCCCCACACACACAAAATAGAAAATTTAAACAAAAAACGAGACAATTAAAAGCATTGCCGTCTTCTGGACAATCAAGAAAAAATACAATGTCGTTCTTCTTTAATACCTCTCAATGTGCTTTGATTTTATTATATTCTGAATATATCATACAGCTTATCAGCATAAAATGATAACATTTCCTGCTTCAGTATCTCGCATTTTTCATCTTGTCTAGCGATCCTTATTTTATTTGTGTACATTTAGACTGACTCTAACATTAATTCAATGAAACCCACAAAGCAGACATTACTAACCTAAACAAACAAAAAATACGATAAAATAAAACCAATGCATGAGCGTACCACATAATGACTATGTATAGGACTAACAAATACAACCTAGCATTAGATAAACTGCAATACAGGTTCAATATAAACGGTTACTTCTAGAAATAAATAAATAAAATTAGGGGAAAGAATTAAAATCAAATCTACTCTAGGTATAGTAATAATCGAGGTATAGTGACATAGAATAATATAAAATACTGAAATGTAAAAATAAAATAGAAATAAAATAAGTAAATAAACAGACATAAAAATAAACATAAAATAAAAATAAAATAAAATAAAACCAAAAGTAGCATAATAGTTAGGTTAGGAGACGCGTAATTTCAGTTATTAGTAGACAGCAATGTTTGTAATTTAAAATCTGCTCAGTGTATGCTCCTTGAAATGTGTGCAGTTCAGAGCAGTTTCTTGTTAGACGTTAAGTAATTTTTCCCTGTCTTTAAACCTTACAATTTCAAGTTTCTCACCAAAGCATAAGGAACTAAGTGAGCCACAAGTCCTGGCTTTTCTGATCATGTTGGTTGTATCATCTATTAATTTCCAGAAATATCGGGACAACGTTATTGTAGTTTTTGTTTCTGAATGATAATGTGTGCACGTAAAACCTATTCTTAAAACCCATTGTCGTGATCCTATATAGAACTTTTTCCATTTTGATTTTTTTCTGTCTAAATTTTTGTGCAATATATTACCTTGTTCTGTAAGGGACATTCATCCTGTCCTTGACAATTACAGTTGTTTGTGATTCCATTACTGTTACTAGAATTGTTCGCATTTAAAATATCGAAACAAATAGGAACAATTCTAGAAATCGAGCACGGAGGATCATCTGGTTTACTCCCCCTTCAATTTAATGTTTAAAACAAAAATTGGTAGCAAATTCCTGCAGCTTATAAACAAATACTTTCCACCGGGTAACGCACTGCATATGTTATTTAATAAAAATACATTAAAATTAAGTTATAGTTGCACAGATAATCTTGAGAGAATCATTAAAAAACACAACAGCAAAATACTTAAAAAGAAATGATACAAATAATAGTATTAACCGTGTGTATTTATTAGGTACAACATGTATATGGAGGAAGGTTAAGTAGATGTATGCCCTCGTGGGGAAGGAAA
>OY744525.1:81654039-81734039 GCA_963556195.1 Sepiola atlantica | reverse complement strand
TTCATATAAAATAACATCTGAATTGGTGAAGTTCAAAAATAAAGAAAGAAAACATCTAAAACTAAAAAGTTTTAAAAAACGTATAAATCGGTATAGAAAGCAGGAAGAACAAAAAAGAAAGCAAACGTCTCATCATGGAAATAGATTGAAAGCAGAGAGATTTTCTTACTTGCTATTTACTTCTCAATTTCCCTAAATACCTGAAATGGATTCGTTCGGCAATTTTTTATTTTACACACTAATTCTTGTGTGATGGGACGGATAGATACATACAAATAATTACACATTGTTCTCTATTACAGATTGGAGGATATTTCCCTCTCTTTATTTCTATCCATCTCGTACCTGCCTCTTTCTGGCACAAATACAAGAGTTTTTTTTATTAAACTGAAAAAAGACTAAGCTATTGTACTTTATCTGGCTTTTTTTATGCCGAACTTCTTCCTCGCGACTATTCAACGATATTTCTGGGATGAGGTATTGTTAACTGATCCTAGCTATAGAAAAGAAAGCGTAGAATATGGAATGAGAGCAGTTTACCACAATTAATTAAATAATCGGCTCGGTTGTAAATTCAAAGACGCTTACCAACTATATTACAAAAGTGCATCTGAAAAATGCTGTAGAGTGCAACTGAAGAAACGTTGTGAAAATTGAAACAAATAAGTGTTCCCATATATTCGGATTCCTCCATCCTCTCAAAAAAAAAATGACTTAAATGGAGACAAAATGCAACAGTCAACAGAGAAGCCAATCAGTTATCCTGCCGCATGCAGCATATGTCAGTAATACTTACAATCCCTTTCTCCCTCTCCCTCGTACATGTCCGTGACCCAAATACAAGAGTGTCTCTTCATTGAGTTGAAGAAGAACTAAAGTCGATTAATGGGCGTATCAACCTAAAGATGGGGCTTGTTTCTTGGATTGTGTCCAGCGAAACAAACAGTGTGTGACGAGGGTAAGGGAAAAAGCATCGGCTGGCCATTTTGTAAATGATTGGGCAAGAGTTTGGCCAGGCCATTGAAACATTTAATGTGGGTAGAGCAAGCGTGTAGGTAAGGAAAGGTGAAAAGGAATAAACTAAAACGAATGGGAAATGGGGTCGTTTTCTCAGAATGGACAAGCAGAAGAAAGAACAAAGCTTAGAAACAAAAGACGAAAATAAAGATGGATATATCAGAGGTCAATACATAACACTGCTTTTTGGTGGGTACATGCGCTTATATAGGCAATAATTCTTAAATAAAGTATTGTGAACTGATACTACATAATTAAAAGAAGTCGTAGAATGTGCAATTATGAAATGAAACTGTTTATAATTATCTATCGGACTGAAAACAAAGAAAATCCATTGAGAGAAAAATGCGATCATAACAGGATTCAAACCTGTACCTGAACAAATAGACTATTTAAAGCCGAGGTTGGTTTAACCGCTCACCCATCTGACCTAACGATTATTTGAAAGCCGAATTTTTACAGATCACACAAATCTCTTGCTCTGTGGACAATATATGCGTTTATTTATATTATTAAACCATTTCGTCTCAGATATTGTGTCAGCAGCAAAATAAGATGACCTTGTAATTAAGTATACAATGTAACAGATTTCCGACAATTTTTTTTTGTACAGGGTGACCCCCCCCCCCCTCCCAGGGTGACCCCCCTCCCAAATCCATGGAATTATTAATAAAATTCACAATCCTTTCTGCAATCCAACCATATTTGGTAAAAATAAATTTTAATCTATGCCATACTTGTCCACCAAGTTTAAATTATGAATATCCAACAGTTTTTTTTTCTTGTTTTATCGTGGTTCAATGATATGCAGGAACACTTTGGTGATCGTCTCATCAGTTGGAGGCATGATCGTAAATTGGCTTTACTATAGCCTCACAGATTTTAATCTGTGGGATTATCTCAAAGTTAAGGTCTATTAAAATAATCCCAACACTATTCCTGCACTGAAGATAGCCATCCCAGCCAAAATCAGCGTTTTATCCAGCTGTGCTTATATCATTGGATGGCGAAAAACAAAGGACTGTTGGACATTTATAACTTAAACTTCATGGACAAGTCAGGCATAGACTGAAATTTATTTGTACTAAATATGGTTGGATTGTAGAAAAGATTATGAATTTTATTTCTGATTTTCTTTTTTAGCGAGTGGGGATGGGGGCGGAAAAATCACCTTGTAAACATTTTATTGGTTCTTGAAACAGTTTTCTATTCTCGTTTTGAAATTCCAATCATTTATTTACATATATATAATATTTTTAAGAAAGGTTTAGGTGACTGAACAAAAACAATTCAAGAGTTATTCTGGTTGAAATTAATTCCTTTAAAAGAACCAAAACACATATATTCTCAAGTCTCCAGGATATAGTTCAAAGCTGCAGTTAAAGTTAAGCTCAATGAGCAAGTTTTTATATCAATCAGAGCTTTATATATTAACTAGTAGGATAGCTCTCCCAGGACGGGTATAAGCAATAAATATAGCATTAGTTTTACATTTTTTTGTTTTTTTATTTCTTAGTACATTTTTTTTAAATAATATTAATGTGCCCACGTTACATAACTTGTTGCTCAGAATACATATTCCATAATTCATAATAAGTTCAATAGTTTAGGATTTTACCAAGTACATACATATTGACGCTCACGCACGCACCAATCTTTTTAAAAATGTATTACTTAATAGGACTCAAATTTTGACGTGCAGCAATTCTTTTCTCTATTAAATTTTTTGTCTCTAACTTATTTAAAAAGTTCTTTTAGGTGAGGTACAAGTTTGGGTGCATGCATCCCCTAAATGGTTAAGTTTACAAAAAGAATAATGTGCCCATGTCACTCACAGGGTTGCCGAGAATATATATTCCAAAATCCCTAATGATCGGTTCAGAAAAATAAATAAATAACTTTTAAAAAAACAAGTGTTATATATATGTACCCCCTAAATGTTTACATTTACAAAAAATAATGTGCCCACGTTACTCCCTGTATTGTCTAGAATATACATTCCAAAATTCATAATGATCCGTTCATTAGTTTAGGAGATAACATTATAAATGAAAAAATACACATACATAACTTTACAAATATAGTGCATATTTCAAAGGTTCAAACAATATTAATTATGATTTCAAATATTTGAAACCTGCTCTAGGAATGAATACTTAACATGTTAGTTTCCATATACTCACGTTTCTAAAAAAACATTTTTATTAATAAAATTACATTGAAATAAAGATACAGAATATAAATGATTTTCTTCATCAGTATAATTTAAAATTTATCAATTTTCAAACACTGGTAACATTATATTGACATACCATATATTTTCAAAGAACAATTTCAAGTTAGGTGAAAATATTGAATAAATCAAAGATTTCAACACTTTCTTTTCAAAAACAAACTTCTTTAAAAAACAGTTTTTCTTTTTTTTCTTTCGATCGATATTTTATTTAAAATCACTCTCAAATTCTAACATGGAGCAATAATATAAGATATCCGATTCAAACTTATCTGGTTTAAATCTACTTTTTAACAAAAGTTAATTTTAAAAATAAGCACTGCCGGATGTAGTGATTAAAATTCAATAGCGATTCATAAATCTGTTCATAGGCATCTGGTCCAGGCAATTATGTATTGCATTTTTTGAATGGTATTATTTCAGAAACTATTGATCCAGTCTGCAATCACCTTTGTTTGGAAAAATACATAGGGAGATAATTAGCCCTCCCCAGTATTAATGATTTTCAAAGGCTATTAAACTTTCGACTCAATCTTGTATCCAATAACTTAATTCTATAACGTTCAAAAGGGAGATAATTCTATTGAATGCCTATTCATGACTATTCATTTATTATTTATTATCATTTTCTAACTTATTGAGAGACATGTTTCTTCTTTATCTATAATATATGTTACTTGATGATTATGGTATATATTTCATTAAAATATTTGTTACAATATACTGCCTCCCCCCCCCCCCAACGAGGTCAGAGTCAGACACGGGTCAGCTTGTATGTGGGGAAAATCACCTTCCACAAAAGTAGGGACACTCTGGATTGGGACTAAGTTAAAAATTTAATATTCATCATCATCATCATCATCATCATCATCATCAACCGGTTTATTTGTTGAATCAGGCCACAATTAATCCTCTGATGAGGGTGGGGCCTGATTGTCTAGTCTCGAAATCTAAGTCTTCCTCTCCACTCCTGTCTTTGGCAAGGCTTGATGGAATCCATAGGCCCTGAAGATCCACGCATCCTAGAATCTACGAAGCCCAAGACATTACCAGCAGCATTAGTGCTACTGGCACTGCCTTTCTTTTTTCCTGCTGTATTTCGACTAGACATTGTATTTAAGGCAATTTTACGGCTGGATGCCTATCCTTTACCAACCTGAACACTTTTGGCAGTCCAAGACCTCCACCGTTCCCATCTAACTAGGGCTGATGTCGTTTCCACTTAAGCATGTACAAATGTCATACATTACCAGTGAGTTGCTTATCAAGATGTTGGTGAAGTATAAAACAAGAATTCCACTTGTATGAACAAAATAGTGACACATAAGTGAAGTAGACGTGCCCGAAATGTCGTTAAATATTTTTTTTTTACCTGGCGAAAGAAGGAAAACAACGCTTCTGTTGAATTAATGAAAATAAAGAATCCTTTTGAAATATACTCGTGCGATGGTCGCGAGTAAAAAAAAACAAACGTCCTTCTCTGCCGATCGGGTGTTTTTAAATGAGGAATATGAAAACGTTTCGATGTTTCACAAATGGACGAGTGATGACGACAAAGGAAAATAGATCCGTAAGAACAAGTTGAAGAACATCAGACACGGATGTTTCTTGTGTTGTTTCAGCAATTGAAATTTTAAAATAAAAATCGTTGGAAACGGTTATTAGAAATGAGGAATATGAAAACGTTTCGATGTTTCACAAATGGACGAGTGATGACGACAAAGGAAAATAGATCCGTAAGAACAAGTTGAAAAACGTCAGACACGGGTGTTTCTCGTGTTGTTTCAGCAATTGAAATTTTAAAATAAAAATCGTTGGAAACGGTTATTAGAAATGAGGAATATGAAAACGTTTCGATGTTTCACAAATGGACGAGTGATGACGACAAAGGAAAATAGATCCGTAAGAACAAGTTGAAGAACGTCAGACACGGGTGTTTCTCGTGTTGTTTCAGCAATTGAAATTTTAAAATAAAAATCGTTATAAACGGTTATTAGAAATGAGGAATATGAAAACGTTTCGATGTTTCACAAAAATAATATAAAAATAGAATAAAATTAAAATTATATATATATATATATATATATATATATATATATATATATATATATATAGTATTGAGTTTTTTAGCCACATGTTCAATCTGAATGGACATTATGACACCTGTCATCATATCACTTTTCTATCAAAAAAAATATTTTTTACGGTAATTAAAATAACATTTACAACCTGATTCATACCCCTGAGTTGAACCCCGATTTGGGTGCATTTAGTTTTAATGTGGAAGTTTTTAATATGTATAAGTTTTAATGTGGGTGTTTTTAATATGTAAAAGTTTTAATGTGGGTGTTTTTAATATGTATAAGTTTTACTGTGGGTGTTTTTAATATGTAGAAGTTTTAATGTGAAAGTTTTTAATGTGTATAATTTTAATGTGGGTGTTTTTAATGTGTATAATTTTAATGTGGGTGTTTTTAATGTGTATAATTTTAATGTGGGTGTTTTTAATGTGTATAATTTTAATGTGGGTGTTTTTAATATGTTGAAGTTTTAATGTGGGTGTTTTTAATATGTATAATTTTAATGTGGGTGTTTTTAATATGTAGAAGTTTTAATGTGGGTCCTTTAATATGTATAAGTTTTAATGTGAGTGTTTTTAATATGTATAATTTTAATGTGGGTGTGTTTAATATGTAGAAGTTTTAATGTGGGTCCTTTAATATGTATAAGTTTTAATGTGAGTGTTTTTAATATGTATAATTTTAATGTGGCTGTTTTTAATATGTAGAAGTTTTTAATGTGTATAATTTTAATGTGGGTGTTTTTAATATGTGGAAGTTTTTAATGTGTATAAGTTTTAATGTGGAAGTTTTTAATATGTGGAAGTTTTTAATGTGTATAGGTTTTAATGTGGAAGTTTTTAATGTGTATAAGTTTTTAATGTGTATAAGTTTTAATGTGGGTGTTTTTAATATGTGGAAGTTTTTAATGTATATAAGGATATTTTAATAATCTAAGTATTCTACAGATTGAGAAAGATCTCATTTTAACGATGAACAAATTACTTATACTAAACGTTAATAAGAAGATGGCAGACGCATGTACTTTGCTAACTGCATATTAATAATAAAAAATGAGAAATATCTTTGCAATCTAAGCATACAATTTCATGTAAAACCATCGGACGCACATAAACATGCGAGCATCATCAAAGGACAGTTAGTATAAGCGTTGTTTATAGTTAAAAATACAAAAGAAATGATAAAAACAAAAGAAAAGGACCCTTAAATGTATCTGATATTTAGTTATTCATAAAACTTTCATATTTACTCTTTATTATCAAAAAATATATTTTCTATTTTTCAAATGTAGGGACTATGACTTTGGTGGGGACTATGACTTTGAGACTTGTGATTTAGGATCTTAAATTATCTACATTGTTCCATAACAATTATAATTCGTTCTTTTCTCTAAATCTGTCTCCGTGTTTTTTTTTTCCTTTCAGAATCATTATCATTAATGGGGCCAGTCGAGCAGAAGGTGAAGAATTTCTACAATTCCTGCTTGCTGGAAAGTGACGGCTTCCATCAGGACATCCGAAAGAAGACGCTGTCGTCTTTGCGCCTGCTTATCAAACAAGTTGGTGGTTGGAGCTTCTCAGACATTGACAACACGACGACAACGACGACCACAACAACAACGACGACGACGACGACGGCTGCCAATTGGCGATTCCAAACGGCCCTCCAGAACATTCATCACCTGGGCATTTGGCCGCTTTTTGAAATCACCGTCGACGTCGATGAAATGGACTCGTCGAAAAACATATTTAAAGTAAGTGTATTTTTTAAAATGTGCCCTTGCATAACTATGTCCGTTGGTCTGTCATGCTTCAGTTTGAAATAGCATTTTCTATGGTCTGTCATGCTTACGTTTGAAAGAGCATTTTCTATGGTCTGTCCTGCTTCAGTTTGAAATAGCATTTTCTATGGTCTGTCATGCTTACGTTTGAAAGAGCATTTCCTATGGTCTGTCATGCTTACGTTTGAAATAGCATTTTCTATGGTCTGTCATGCTTACGTTTGAAAGAGCATTTTCTATGGTCTGTCATGCTTCAGTTTGAAAGAGCATTTTCTATGGTCTGTCATGCTTCAGTTTGAAAAAGCATTTTCTATGGTCTGTCATGCTTCAGTTTGAAAGAGCATTTCCTATGGTCTGTCATGCTTACGTTTGAAATAGCATTTTCTATGGTCTGTCATGCTTACGTTTGAAATAGCATTTTCTATGGTCTGTCATGCTTCAGTTTGAAAGAGCATTTTCTATGGTCTGTCATGCTTCAGTTTGAAAGAGCATTTTCTATGGTCTGTCATGCTTCAGTATGAAAGAGCATTTTCTATGGTCTGTCCTGCTTCAGTTTGAAATAGCATTTTCTATGGTCTGTCATGCTTCAGTTTGAAATAGCATTTTCTATGGTCTGTCATGCTTCAGTTTGAAAGAGCATTTTCTATGGTCTGTCATGCATACGTTTGAAATAGCATTTTCTATGGTCTGTCATGCTTCAGTTTGAAAGAGCATTTTCTATGGTCTGTCATGCTTACGTTTGAAATAGCATTTTCTATGGTCTGTCATGCCGGTTGAATGGATGCATTTTATTTTAAGCAAGCATCTCTATACAGGGCTCTGTCTATCAGTCGGTATGTCACATTTAAATGTGAATAGCATTTTAGACGGTCTGTCATGCGTTTTCTTTTGTTTTGCTTTTTACTATTGAGTCACCACTTATCTAGGTTAAGAGCTACTCGAGGATAAAGGTCAATGAGACTGAAAGTATTGTCAGCTGAAAGATTAAGAAAACTATGGGAGCATTGGCATTGATAAATGGTATCAACTTATTTATGGAGCGGTTTTTAACAAGTATCTGTTAATATTGGACTTGAAGACGACCAATTTGTAATCAGCGGGGAAGTAGTCCCGTGGCAATGTGTTCCACATGTGAAAAGTCCTTGTAAAAAAGCCTGATACTTGTTACAGGGAGGGAAAAAAGGAAGTCTTTTTTTGATGTGGTAATAAGACGAGTTCCTGCTACGAATTTCTTATAGGGATAAACCAAAGATTGGCGTTCAATCGAGCACCTTCCATCATCATAACAATAGAGCAGAGAGAGACTAGCAACGTCTTTTCTGTGGGAAAGGTGTTGCAGGAAAGAGAAAAGACCACTCCCCACTAGATTTTGAAGTCGATTTTGTACTCTGTCAAGGCATGAAAGAGTGCTCTATGTGTAAACATGCACTAGGTTGCATGTTTTGGTGGTGCATGTGAATGGCAGACGTTGCAAGTGATAGATGCTTTGTCAAAGGAAGAAATGGAAAATATCTCTGATTGTGAGTTGAACTACACAGAAATTGTCTTTTGTTTGAAATAAAATAAGTGCCTCATTAAACCGGGCATCATGCTGAGACCAGCCCACTTGAGAAAAGTAATGTTTTTTAGATGGGCTCCAGATAACCTCCTTTGAGTGGACACTGGCCGGATATTATCTTTCGTAGATATCTCAAGTAGCCAGTTTTTGGGTGGTCGAATGGTGACCACTGAGAAAGATCAGAATCTAAGATTTCTGATCAGGAGTGAAAATATGCCAGGAGATGGGAGGAGGGGGGCAGTCAGAGTCGGCCCTATTGGCATGACACAGGCAGTTGGTTTTTCTGAGAGCTGGTGGAGCTCTTAGCCAAAGGATTATCTTGATGGGACTTATATTTTATGTGGCCTGGATAAGAGATCTCATTTTGCAAGTCTGCTGTTCAACCTAAGAACACGAGTATCATTTGTAATCTCCAACAAATAAACTTGTTTCAAAACTGGAGTTGTGATTCCACTTGGGATGAGAGTTCTTCATTGCAGCACTGACTGAATCAAACAACAACCTTAAACCAGCACAACGAGTGGAACGATCGCGGCCAGTACAGTGAATGCACTCGTACATGTTCACATGTGGAGCTCCTCCTCAGATGTGGCAATAGTATTCCATCTTTGGTCGTACCTGACTCTTATATCGGTAGAGGATCGCATCAGGTGCTAGGTACTTTCTGGAGTGGTAGAATGATCCAACAAGTTTTCCAGTGATCTTAACAGACTGGATCATGGACGGCGGCACCGGGGGGAAGGGGGGCTCAAACCTCACACACACACACACACACACTTTAATAACTGTCCTGCCGGTCCTGTGGATATACGCCTTCCATTTTAGATCTAGAGTGAACGTCAGACTTAGCAGCTTATCAAAATAAGGAGATTATTTGAGGAATGAGCCATTCATTCTGACTGGGGCAACACAGGGATTGGAGCGTTAGTGGTGAAAGGATGGAAACTTGGTTTTAGAAGTGTTAAATGTAAAAAGCCAATTGTTTTCTCCAGCGCACCAAATGCTCCAGGTCCAAAGAGAGAGAATCAGTGAGATAGTGATCAGTGAGAGTGAATCATGGATGACTATTTGGTCTCTGTTGGAACTTTTTTAGAGTGTATTAAACATTCAATATCAACGGTTAACCAGTCGATACAAGACACATTTTTTCTGAAAATTGCATGTAGAAGAATTTCCGAGAGGAAAGAGTTGAAGTTATCCCAATCAGGCCTTGAATACTGGTACACTCCGCGATGGAAAAGAAACATCAGAAGTCTCTCTAAGCTTAGACTTCATCTTGACAGAGACAACCGAGTGATTAGCATGGAGTTCATTTCTGAGGTCAAGAATACACAGCGATCCTGATTCATTTCCGGGCAATGCCGGAAGTGCCTGCTAGTTTTAAATAAAACTCAATCGTAAAAAAATGAATTATACGATTTCCGCTGGTAAATACTTTTTTTTAAATTTTAACATTTTATTTTTGCAGCATTTTTTTTTCATTTTATTTAACAAAAAATTATGGAACAAAAAAGTAACGGCTACTTCCCTCATTATCAGTCAAAAACAATGGCTAATATAAAAGAAATTAAAATAAAGAGAAGAAAATCAAAACCTAAAGAAATTACTCATTTTAAATCTCTCTTAAAAATAACATTTTTCTTTTTGCCCCAATAGATCAAACGAATTATATTGGTATATATTTGGGAAGAGAGCAATTTTTATTGGCTTTTTCCTTTTCCTTTTTCAGCGCTACAAACATAAAAAATTTTTTAAATCCCCTGATCTCACTTCCAATTTTTCGATAAGTCTATCCGCAATCTCGCCATCTACACTCGTCGCTATAAAAAGGCAATATTCAACGTAATGACTTTCACGACATAATAAAACAGAGAATGAAAACTATCGATCGAATAGTTATTCATAAAATCACAATATTTTTTTTTTTCATTTAAAAAATAAGAAATGATAAAATAACAATATTCGAATCGATCAATCAATAATCAATAGTTTACGGGTCAGTTAGAAACTGGTTCGCTTTCTCTCTTGCTCCCTTTGATACACTATAGTCTAGGGGGTGTTTATGAATTTATAGTTTTCCGGCTTGAGCATGACATTATCTGTTATATAAAAGAAAGTTGTGTGTCTAGCTAAAAGTTAAAAAAAAAAACTTCACAAGGCACACCCACAAAGGCTCGGACAAAACATAGGCACATTTTTTTAATATTCATTCTTTTGGGGTCAACAGGAACAGAATTAGTGAGGGGATCGACATTTAGAGCGATTTTTAATGTTATTAAATAGTAATTCGTCAGTGATTTTGTTTTTTTAGTTTAGTTTAGTTGTTTCGTTTTAGGGCATATCAACCCTTTTCGGGTTATATAATGCCGAATCCAGTCATTTTAGTAAAAGATTTTATGCTTCAAGTTCTTTATATCTTAAAATATTTATTCATCGTGTTTGGTTTTGTTGTTTTGTAGATGAAATTGTTGTTTTTGTTCTGGACTCTTCAGAACATGATTGAGTTTTGCAAAGGGAAAGGAAAAAAACAATGACATCAATGTTTGATGCATTTTTGGTTAGGAAGCTGGCGCTTTTTTCCACTTGCCAGAGAAAGCAAGAGAGGCGACAAGAGGGGGAGAAGAAAGGGAGAGGGAACAGAGATAGATAGATATATATATAGATATATATATAGATATATATATAGATAGATAGATAGATAGATAGATAGATAGATAGATAGATAGATAGATAGATAGATAGATAGATAGATAGATGCTACACACACTTTTTAACTCTTATTTTCTTGTCCGCAACGACTGGTAACCATGCTAGTATATAGTAAAGTCAAGCTGAAACTCATAACTGGAGGCCGATTTCAAAAGCTCCTTCTTTTTTTTTTTACTAAAAGTCATTTGAGGATGAGTGTTAATGAGATGGAATGATTATCATTTGAAAGATGAAGAAGTGTATGAGAAGATTGAGAATGATTGTTGGAGTGGACCAAGTTCGAATACTTTGGGGGCGATTCATCACATTGGATTTGAAGAAGACCATGGTGTAATTTGCAGGGAAGCAATCCTGTGGTAATGTGTTCCACAGACGGGAAGCCCTTTGCGAAGAATCTCTGTTTGTGGAAATTTCGCCTGACTCTAGGCACACAGAGGAAGAATGCAAAGAAGGCAGAGATTGGAGCTCAGTCGAGCGCTTTCCATAGAAATAAAGACAGAAGAGACTAGCAACGTCTCTTCTGTGAGAAGAGATCACAGCCCCACTAGATTTTGGAGTCGATTTTGAGCTGTCAAGACAACAAAGAGTGCTTTGAGCAGTGCCTCTTCAGATGTGGCAGCAGTACCTCATCTTTTTAACTTTTTAACAAAATATTATCTGTTGCACAAAGTCAAATTAATATTTGTCTCTACGAGATCTTTATTTCTGATCACTAGATAAGAAAGATTATGAGACAACGTCACGTGTGTATTTCTCACATCCACGTCATCATCATATTTAGTTTGACATCTCTTTTACATGCGTTGAGTGACTTTTAGAAATTGTCTTCCAAACTAATCTATTTCTGGCCAGGTTTTTATTTACCCATTTTTCTCTTAACCCGTAAATGTTTTTTTTTTGTTTGAAATATGACAAATTCCAACAAAATGCCTATTTAATATAATATTCGACAAAAACGTGTCAAACTGCAACTTGCTTCACATCTGCAACGAGCCTATTGGCAAGTCTGAGTAAGTAGTAGTATGATGTTGCATCAGCACACCCGCTAAATAGGTAATCAATGTCACCAGCGAGTGTCATCGGTGTGCCATCTGCCTAATTTAAAAGCCTAAACTTTTAAATCTGGTCATTATAATAGTAATAAAACATTTTTTTATCATTCTCTAGTGTATTATGATTATTTGGATGCATATATTGTAATGTTTTGTTATACATGTAAAGTATTATGCCATTTGTTGCACATTTGCAACATCATTTATTTTTGTTCAATAAATATATTTCGTCAAAAAAATCATTTATACTACTTTATATTACCCCTATGAAGCGTTTCTCACTTGATAATATTTTTTCAAGCCAATATAAAAAAAAATAAAGCATCTAAGGGTTAAATGCATACACTTCCTCACATGATTTCCTTGCTCTTCACCCTAAAAACTGACTCTGCTAGCTCAACTGTTCTACATCTACTAGTCCTAGATTTCTCATCCATTCTTTCAATGTGGCCAAACCAACACAGTCTCCTGTTCTGCACACATCTCCCTATACTGTAAAGATGTAACTCGTCTCTGATGTCATCAGATCTAAGCCGGTCTTTAAAATTCCCATTACACATCCATAGTATCCGTCTCATAACTTTGATAATTATACATTGAATTATTATTTATTTTATTCTTTACTATTAATCGAATAGTTATTATTGAAAACAAGTGTAAAATACATTTTAAAAAAACATTTTTTAAATCCTATTAAAAATAAATACTTTTATTACAAAATTAAATCCACCAGGATGTATTTCGGTTTCTTTCAAAACAAGCCATTTTAATCTTTTGTTAATAATTAAAAAGCAAAAAAACAATTACTTTGTGACTCTTCAAAAATTGAATGGAATTTGGAAACATTTAAACTGTCGAAAAGAAATCATGTTTGGCTTTAAATATTTAGCAAATCCTCATGTATTCAAAGATTCAAAGTATTGGAAGCTACTTTAATCTAATAATTTTATAAATAGCTGTCCTTATGCAGCGTTGCACGGGAGTCTTAAGTTTCATTTTTTTTTTTTTTTTTTCGCTCATTGCCTCCACCCACTTTTTTTTTTTTCCTTTAATTAATTTCTTGTAAGAAAATATTTAAATTTTTGGAAAAAAAATTTAATGAAATAATATGCCATTTTAAAAATCGACTTGGCAATAAAATCGATTGGACATCTTACAAATTTTTGACCTTTAAATCCCATGAATACTTTCGAAATTCTTTTACCTTAGTTCACTTTAAATCATTTTATTTCGATGAGGGGAGATTTTATTTCATATATCTGCTTCAACTTTTTAACTATAAAAAATAATTTATATTATTTGGATTATTCGGACTACTGTATTCAGCTTAGATGTTATTCTCACAACGTTTCGGCTGATGTAACCTTCGACCTTCTTCAAGTACATCTCGTCGAACTCGGGAGTCTGTACAGAAGTTCGAACAAGATTACATCGGCTGAAACGTTATGAGAATTACATCCAAGACGAGAACAGTAGTCGGAATAATTAAAATAATACAAATTATCAATCCTCATCTCAAAAATTTCGAAATTTTAAAAATCGAAAATAAAGTGAAACACTTCAAGACGCAGATTTTGATCTAAATTGCGAAAATTCTCACCAAGTTCAGTGGTGCTGTCAAGCATATTGTTTTCCTTTTCTTTAAGGAGCACGAATGAACAATAATACTCGACTTTTTGATAATTAACTTTAATTCTAGTCAGAAATTACTTAAAAATTAAATATTTAAAGGCTTCAAACTCACTTTCGAATGTCGAGGTATACAGCATAAACATTGTGTTAGACATTTTTTTTTCTTAAATGTTCGCCACACTGACTTTTCTTTGTGCCCATGGGAAATCAGAAAGTGAATTTGAATCCTTTAAACTGTCTATCAGAAGGTAATTTTTTTTATTAGAATTTCTATAGCCACCTTTGCAGGTCATCTAAAGATGTCTTAATCCATACAACCAAAATACATTGCGGTGGATTTAAATTCGTAAGTTAGTTTCGAATATTAACGAAGTGGAAATTACCACATGGAGAAAGATTCAGAGTTGTAAACAGTTTAATGGTTACATGCCTGAAAGTTGCGCAGGTATCCGTAATAAATATTTACTTCTATAAATTGTATTTTTATTGAATAAAAATTATATTATTTATTAAAATAAAGTAGAGTAAAATGAATTTTGATATTATATGCAGAGGTCAAATAGATGTACATCAACAAAAATGTCTGTTACTAAAAAATGTTCCGGTTGTATTTTCTGAGGGAGAAAACCCCCTACCTCTTAATATCACTGAACAAAACTAAAATAGCGAGAAGAATTAAGTACGTTTTAATAAAAATTGATTTGAAATACATTTTTAAAAACATGATCCAATGTTCACCATAAATAACTGGTGAAACAGGGTTAAATACTGATCTCATATGAGAACTGCTATTTTGGAGGCGGACTTTACTTTGTATATTAGATTAAAACAACATTACATTAAGAAAATTTTAATAGTTTTATAACAATTTGGTTCAATTAATAATTTAATGACCAAACGATACCGTAATAATTAAATTCAACTTTAAGAATCCTATTTTTAAAGACAAAAAAAAGGCATAGCTTAAATAAGCTAAACAAAAATGAAAATAAAAAAACTCCCCGGTAACGCCAGGTATGCACAGTAAGAAATATATTAATAATAAGATTTTATTTTTTATTGGTAATTTCTGTCTTTCTTTCTGAAAGGTATTTAAAAACAAAATTATGTTGAATTTTAGCTAAGTTTATTATCAAAAAAAAACAAAAAACAATAGAATCAAATGTAATTTTTTATATAACATTAATGAAAAAATAATTTATTAAGAATGTTATGCAATGTCAATGTTACATAAATTAATTGGATATTTTTATATAATCTGAAATTGAAACATTTCTAAAAGGGCCTCTAGTTCTGGCCCTTAGTTGCACTATGAGTTGGCCTTTAGTATTTTATTTACCTCCTCTCAACGAGGTTAGACACAAGGTCAGATGTGGGTTTGAAAAGCCAGCCCACTAGGATTAGCACGCTCTGGCCTACAACAGATACTTGAGCAGTCCTGTCATCATTACCCGGTAGAGATGGCTCAGGCGATTACCAATAAACTAACCCCTTCTCAAAGAGAAGGTAAAGCCTGAAAGAGTGGAGATTGAACAAGACCATAACTCAGCCAATGACTTTGTTACTACAAAGTCATTGTTTGACTGATTGTTAAGTTGATCTTTAGTATAAGAATGTCATGAGCCTGATGTATATCAGGGTCTCTCAAACACAAAAGACCATTACGTGATGCTCGGGAGATGCAGCGGGCCAAAATCAAGCCATGTCACCGGGATATTGCCAATAGGGATTATCTGGATCTGCTTCTGTGACAACATTCATCAAGGTTGTGTAGAGCCGGCTCCAAGTGAATTTGAAATGTCATGACTCAAGGTGGTATTCATTGGTGTGAACGAAAATAGTCCCTATCTATATTCGTCAGTTGTTATATGTAACCAACGGCCGGTTAAGATCCCCTGCAACTCTTGCAGTAACCAGAGGAAAGCAGTGAAACTTTCACTTCTCACACCAGACACGTTTTGCGGAATCAGTGCCGTGCGAAAACATACATCGAGAATTTGACTTGCAGACGTCATCTAGTTGAACAGTCTATATGCGCTATTTTATAAGTCAGCGGAAGCTCCTCCCCACTGTTAATCTCAAGCATATCAATCCTTTTGGGAATTATGGGGGGAATGGGTAAAGTTCACTGGGACATATTTGTTGGCATGCAGATAACTTTGCAATGCATTCAATGATAGGAAGGATTTTTCAGGGTCGTAGGGAGTTTTCTTCCCTTCATTGAATAGGAACTAGAACGGACCCAGTTGACTTTTTAAATTTACTTGACTGCCCGTTAGTGGGGCAGTCGAGTTCAATATTCATAATGCAAAAATATGGAAGGCGCCAAATGACACATTTATTAAACTTATTGGAATTTGAGAGTCGCAGAAAGTGAGTTTGCGAACCACGTGTCTGAGACTGCTGTTCTATATTAATATTCTAAAAACATTAAATTTCTCTGCCCGTCTATTACCTTTTGCACATTTGTTGTCTAGTGCAGAATCCGCTGCTCGGTAAATTACATACCAAGTTCTAACTACTAGCTGAAGTATCCATCTCCTCCGGGTTTTGAAAATTTTCTTGAATTTTAGATTCCGGTTGTGAAAGTCCTTCCCAGTTATTGAGGGCAGGTTTTGAAAATCCACAAAATAAATAGCATTTGCATATTTGCAACAGTGTGTGTTCTATTATTATTATTATTATTATTATTTCTCACTCATGAAGAGTTCTCACACGAGTCATTACCAGTTATTGCTCACTGGCAAAAATAGTGTCCCTTGGAAGCTGAGTGACAACAAGTCTCCTCAGATTTCCATTACTTTCTGCTTCTTTCGATCACCGTTGCAAATCACTTTGCATTCTCACAACAGTCGTTTCAAATTTTCGCTGAATATTATTATTTACTCACAAGGACGTCTCACACGGGTCAGTATCAGTGATCGCTCACTGGCAACAACAGGTGATGTTCCCTTGAGTCTGAGTGATGAGAAATCTCTCCAGATTTCCAGTATTCTCAACTTCTTTCAATTATTATTATTATTTTGTTAAGTTTAGTTCATTTTTTTACTTTTTTCCCTATCAAATTAAACTGTAAAGTCAATTTACACATTTTAATATAAAATATCAAGTAATTTTTAAAATAAATATATAAAAAATAATATAATAAATTGCATTTCTTGTGTAGACTTTGTAAGAGAGAATTATCTCCCTTACACTTATTGGTTCTGAAGTCAGGTTTTAGTATTTAGATTGAATATTAGTTCCATCTTTTTTTTTTCATCTTTTTTTTTACTATATACGCGGTGTACTGTGTGTTATAGTTGGTATGTTCATCTTTAATAGATGAATAGTTTGTTGGTAAAAAGATATGTCTGTCCGATGTTTACGTTTTTCCTGGACACAACAGACTCTCCCCAAATATATACGAATATCATTGGTTTATTTAAACAGAAAACATTGAATTAATAGAGCAATAAATAGATTACAGGTAATTTCAAACTGGTTCACTTTTTCTACTTCACTCTTCAATAGACACAGTTTCGAGGGAAGGTTATCTTTGTAAAGTATGTCCACGTATTAGCTCGCAATGGTTAATCTTGAGACATAACCAATGACATATCTGGAATCAGCAAGTCAGATGTTTTAGCTCAGTTTTAAATTATTTAAATGTTTTTTTTTATATAATGATACATAACCAAAGTCTAATCTAGCTTTAGTTTTGTTAGTTCAATCATTCTGCTGTTGCACATTCTTTTAGAATTCCTCCCACTCTTCTCACACGTGACTTAGTACCACATGCAACTGCTCATTCCCTCATGCACTTCAGGGATTTCATTTTCTCTTGTAAACAATACGTCGCCAGCCATATCCAAAGACACAACACTCCTCCTATTTCTAATGATTCAGATGGCTGTTAAGCCAAAATTGTCATTTAAAGATACATCATCAATAAATGATTCTGTGCCCTCTCTCACGTGACCCACATTTTTTAAGCACTTTAGCATTAAACAATACCAGAAGGGTTGATATGCTGTAAATCGGATAAACCTAAAACTTATACCAAATATAAATTACCGTACCGTTTATGGCAAAACAAGGGTGAGAGTAACATGTGTGTTATCGTAGCTTTGATCGATGTTCAATCTGTACAGTGGAACCTGACCTAAGGAACAATCAAGAATAAGGGAGATAATTCTACATTTTAAACTAAACAAGAAATACAATTTCTTTTCTTTTTTTCTAATCTAACTTACTTTTGCTTGTTAAGTCTGAGTCTACTATTCCTCCCTCCCCCCCAAAAACACCCCGTTCTTTCAAGACGCCTTGTTTAATATACTTTCTGAAGAAGTCATAAATTTGCATACATAGAAGTCGATCTTATAAGAATCACGCTGAACATGAGATCTGAAAGCAGCCATGTTTTTCTATCAAAAAATATTCTGCATGCGAGACACTTATGCACCCGTTTTGGTTGAGGTGGTAAGTCAATTCTTTCAATATATTTCTTTCGCACAAACGTAGCGTTCTTTTGCTTAGCGATATATTAACAATTATGGTCAGTTAATGTGAGGAATCATTTTTCTAAACAATTTTTTTCACTTTTGAAAACAAATTTTTAGAAAAACAATAGTGGTACGATTTACCCATAAATAGGGTGGAATGAGGGGAATTGTGTTATATTTTAGCTCAACCATGCATGGATAAAACCTTTATGCCATCAAGTCGTCGTGAACCCAGGTTCTTTTCGTTTGCTGATAAACTCACTCGAACACCAATGCTTATAGAAAAGGTTTATTTAAAAGGACAGTCAGACAAAACATCAGAGAGACAACTTGTATATGCGTGAGAGAGAGAAAGAGAGAGAGCCAGATAGATGGTTAGCTCGTCTCGCTACATCAGCCACACCACATGCTGCCCCCTACTGGAAACGTCTTCTCTGCTTGAAATGTTGCCAGAAAAGAGACAGAAAAGCCTTAACCGGAAATCATATTGTTTCATAGACTTCTACTGGAGTTACTCTTGAACTTTTCTACTCAAACACGACCCCCAACATGTAACATTCATAACATTCCACAGTTTTATTAGTTGTGTTCAACATATTTGATACCCAGACAACGCTGGGTAAATCTACTAGTGTTCTTATGTTTTGGATTTGTTTTTTTTTAAGTCTGTCGACTTTCACACTTTTATTGTACATCACAGAATTCCCACCTGCAACAAATCATAAATATCAATTATAAACTATCATTTCAATTCGTATGTGTCTGTCTGATTTTATGCTTTCCTTTCAAATATATATATATATATATATATATATATATATATATATATATATATATATATAGTTTTTAAGTTCGATTATTTTCGATGGGAATTCGAATCAGAGAGCTCTATGTCCGTTCAAACAGAGCATGAATAAGTTATGAGGTTGAAAAAGACTAGATATACATTCGGATTGTACACATTATAAGTTATTTCGACCATAACTAGGTCTCCTCGGATGTGTTTCCCACCACAATTCAAAAAGATGAGCCATATATATATATATATATATATATATTATGATAAATATTTTTTAATTCTTATCCACATACACATGTGTTTCATCCTTTTCTGGAAATCATCAGTCTTAAGGATGGCTGTTCTACCAGTCGCACGATTCGAACTCCAGACCAAAGTCACCTTTTAACTTTCAAGTCTGAACCTTCTATCAGTGCGGCAAACCATGTGGAAAAATATTAAAGTCTATTTATGTCTATACAAGCGGACATATTTTAGTGTTCAACAATACAATGATATTACACATTAATTGGCAGTCAATTTTTAATTCTCTTAAAAAGTCCATCCTGTGTTAAGGGGGCTTTAAACAATATTATCATAAATATTTTTTAAATTCTTATCCACATACACATGTGTTTCATCCTTTTCTGGTAATCATCAGTGTGGTGGATGGCTGTTCTGCCGGTGGCACGAAACTAGTAATTTATCTTTCAGTATTCTTTCCTGTTTCTCCACAAATATTTATGATCTCCTCTTTTATTGATTTTATAATAAAAATATTTCTTTCTTTTTTCTTCTATTTTCCGCCCTATCTAGATTGGCATTGGATCCAATTTTATGGATCCTCATATCCATCCCGTATCAGGCAATCCAGAGAACGACACGACACTAAATGGACCCATGTATTCACAGGTGAGTAAAAAATGCAGACATCACATCAGAACAAAATCAATATTGTCATCTTCAAAACATAAAAAACGTTCTTTGCTATATATCTTTCTCTCTTTCTGACTGTCTATCTGTCTGTGTCTCTATCTCTTATTATGTACATATATTTATTTATATCAGTTTCACTTTCAAACTGTCTACCATCCTATCTATCTATCAAGTCCTCCACAGACAGACAGACTGTTTTGCTGTATCACAGGTCTTTTTTTGTTTTCCTTATGTTCACCCCAAACAAGGTATATTGCCACTGACACGTAATTTGCACAACCTGACCATTCAGCATCATTTGTGTCTGTATGACCGCATTTAAAGTCAGTCAGCATATCACCTCTTAATCATTGTTTCTGATGGAGCAGAATACAAATAATACTTATCAAGCCATTACTTTGCTTGAATAGTATTTTTCCCCATCAGAAAGCAATGTTGTAAACTAATAATCTGATTAGGCTCAAATTTTTATACATCCCATTTGAAGGTTAGTACTTTATAAAAATCGTATGGATTTGTAAAAAGTTTATTAGTGGTGCAATCTATATGTCAGGCCCGGAACTTATTGAGTGGAGTGTTTATGTCTAAGATGATTTCTTTAGCTATAATAAAATTGTTTTTTTTTTGTCGTTTACGGCATATCAACCATTTTAGAAATCATTTAATACCATATTCAGTTATTTTGTCCAAAAGTGTTTATGCTTCAAGTTTTTCATATCTTTAAATATTTATAGATTATTTTGTTTCGTAGGCATTTATGTTGTAAGTAGTCTTCAAACGATAGATGCGAACCCAACAGATACAACCATCGGGGTCAGAGTGGCCCTGAGAGTAATCGCAATTAAGTGATGACTCCACACTTTCCAAAGGTCCCAAATTGAGGCTTCACCACCTGATGTAGTTGAAAGTTACCAATAGCTGTACCTACCCGGCATTGCTCGGAATACAGTAAAGTCAATTTTTATTTGTTTGCACATTTTTAAACTTTAAGTAGACAACTGCTAGTATATTCTTCAATGTAAAATGAGTTATCCCCCTTGCTGACTTTTTGGTTTAGGCGATTATTTAACAATGTTTCATGTCAGAAGGTGTCTTAACCAGACTAAGTAATTTATTAAATAAATTGTGGCTAAGTACTTTATTATCGGCGCCATCACCCAGCTGAAGTTCTAGCAGACTTCAACTATGCTGATGGTACCGCTCTTCTTGAAAACATTAGATCTGTGCCGGATCTTCTGATTCATGTAGAAAAGGAATGCCACAATGTTGGATTGTTCTTGAATGCTCCAAAAACCAAATACATGCACCTGAATCCCCTGAACAACCACTAACCTGGTCTCCTTAGATGGTGCACTAATCGACCTTATTCAGAACTTCAAATATCTACAAGGATTCACCGACTCTAGTTATGATATAGAATACATGTATTTGCCAGGCATGGAGTGCAATTAACTCTCTCGACAAAATCTGGAAAGTTGCTATCAAGAGTGAGGCAAGTTTTCAAGACACTAAATGTTTCTCGATCTAAGAAACTCGATGCGTCATACACCAAGATGATATACCTCATCTACAACATATCATGGCGGGACCATGTAACAAACAAAATGCAGTATGGCTGCTTTCCACACATATCTGTAGTTTTCAATGTCGACTTTTGGCACTAGCTGAACATGTATCTCGACATTATGAACCTGCTGGAAAAGTACTTCTGTGAACCCCAGAGGTCAAACGACGGGCTGGAAGGCCTCATATTACAATCAATACTCTTCTGGTGAAGGACACTGGCCTTTCGGGATTGAAGCTTCTGAACGCAATGAGTAAGCTAGCATCATGACGCACAAACTTTGTGAATGTTTCCCCATCAACTGATGGATGACTCAAGACAAGAAGAATACGTTATTATATTGCCAATAACATGGTACTACATTAACAAATGGAAATTGGGTAGTAAGAAGTAAAGTCTGATTTGTCAGCTTAAATGCTATTTGGGTCTGACTTTGAAAATCCGACAAGATAACTTTATATGTTAGATTATTTGTTCTAATTGTGTGATTATTTGCCCTTATTTCATAATCATCTGTTTCCAGGTTGTATTCATTTCTATACTTAAAGAGGTCACTGAAGCCTAACATATGTGCTCACCACTCATTCGACTAAGAAATGGACATTGATGAGTGATATGCACATGATCGGTTCCATCGGGTCAAACTTGGTCATCTATCCAATTTCTGTTAACCTTCGCCAAGTCCTAAGAATCGACCTTGTGTGAAAATATATTAATATCAACTTTAATGAAGTTTAGTTACTTTGCATTGAACTTATTGACGACTCATCAAATCGATATTTTTATATAACTTTTGAGGCAACCGATTGATTGTCTAAATCGTTAATCATTTCTCAACCGTACTGTAATTTGTACGGTATTACTCGACGCGTATTTAATATAATCAAATCCTTTTCAACCAAAAGAAAGATCCAGGTTGTCCTTGATGATCGTACATCTAAACATGATATTAATGTGAGTGTGTCCTAGGGGTCGATCCTTGAACCGTTATTATTCCTGATCTTTAAAAACAATCTCCCTGATGAAATTGTGTCCGAGATGGGTATATTTGCTGACGACACCATGCTCTATTCCAGACATGTGGGAAAAACGAACACATGCATATCCAAGGCAATGGCTGATTATTTAGAAAATGACCTCCAGTCTGTAGTGGAAAAGGGACATAAATGGATGGTAACATTAAATGCTACTAAGACAAAGCTCCTTTCCGTTAAACAATTATAAGAAACCTTTTCAACCACTGATTGCTATGGCTAACATTTACAGATAACATGAATTGGAACAAATACCTAGATCACATTATCAAGGCTGCTGCAAAGAAGGTGGGCTCCCTCTACCGAACTAGAAAACTTCTCACAACTGACAGTATCCTAGATCTCTACAAAGCCACCATTTGCCCATGCATGGAGTATTTTTGTCACATCTGGACTGATGCACAAACCTCTAGTCTCTCCCTCTTGGACAGGGTCCAAAAAAGAGCCCTTAATCTAATAGGTCCCACACTGTCTACCAAGCTCCAGCCTCTGTCCCATCGCCGCAATGTTGCATCCCTGTGTTTGTTTTACAAGTACTTTAATGAAATGTGCTTCAATGAACTTACTGCACTGGTGTCCCCTCGACGTAAATACCCCTGATCAACCCGTCAGTCAGCAAGATCCCCCCCCTTTCACTGTAGAGGTCCCCAGGAGGGCTTTCTACTCTAATAGCTTCTTTCCTTTAACTGATAGCTTTTGGAATTCCCTTCCTGCTTCCTGTTTCTCTGACTGTACAAACATGCAGAAGTGTAAATGTAATGTGTGAACAAGCATCTCGCTGCACAACTCTCCACTTAGGTTGCCCCCAATTCAAAGTAGCCCCTTATGTGCCCTGTTTGGATAACTAGAGTAAAGAAAAAAAAGTATACACACTTATTTTTTTCATCTTCTTCATTAAGTGCTTATGTGCTTGAAAATTGTATTCTAAACGAAATTATTGAAAATGGATTAAAAGGTATGCATATAAAATCTTGCATAAAACAGTGCAATAATAGCAACAAAAATCATTCTTTTAAAGTGAGTCAAAAAAGTGACTAGTATTTTCTAAATAATTTGATATTTTATTATTTGTTTTCCATTATCATCATATTCGGTTTAGCGTCTGCTTTACATGATGACATGTGTTGGATGGCTTTAATAAATTGACTTCCAAAGTAATCTATCACTGACCAGGTCTTTATTTATCTCTCTTTTCTTCAGGTCTATTTTTATTACTTCCTCCCAAGTTTTTCTTGACCTACCCCTGTGAACTGAACCTGCTACCTCAACTGTTCTACATCTACTAACCCAAGAACTCTCACCCATTCTTTCAATGTGGCCATACCATCAAAATCTTCTCTTCTGCACACATCTCCCTATACTGTTCAGATTTAATCTTCCTCTAAGGTCATCAGAACTAGGCTTTTCTTAAAGACTCACATTACACATCCATTGTTTTTAAATATTTCTTTCTATATTTCAGTTCATGTCGGAATCGTTTGAAAAATACATGAAGGAAACGATTCGGATTATGAAGTTGTTGGCGGGAAAATCAGTGAATGTGTCAACGATTGCCCACCGGGTCAGCCTCATAGAGAAAACGCTTGTACAGGTAAGTCAATAGATAAGAAAGTATGACAGATATCGAACAGTCTTTGTTTTTTGCTTTGTTTTTTTTGGGGGGGGGGGGGGGTATTTTCTTACTTTTTCCCTTTATTTATTCAACACTAACCAAAATGTGCCTACCAATTCTCATCAGGCTACACAATGCATAACACATTTTTAAGTAGATGAAGTCTTAGTTGGGGATAAAAGAAGTTAAAAAGCTAATGGGGGTGAATAGAGGGAAGAATGTAAGTAGCCATATAAAATAAATATAGCCGTATAATAAAAGATTTTTTTTTAATAGCATTATGTTTAACATTACTAGGTAAAAAGTAATAACTATAATCTTTTAAAATAACAGGTATTCTAAACGCATATGAATATTTTGACAATAATCTTGCATACATACCCAAGAGTCCAACGTTCAAACTTCTTGACCTAACATTCACAGAGAGTTAGAACAAATACATAGAAGACATTGCCAAGGCTGCTGCAAGGAAAGTGGTAGAAAACTTCTCACATCAACTAGTATCCTATATCTCTATCAGGCCACCATTTGTCCATGCATGGAGTATTGTTGTCACATCTGGGCTGGTGCACCAATCACTAGTCTCTCCCTCTTATACAGGGTCCAAAAAAGAATCGTTAATCTAATAGATCCCTCACTATCCACCAAGCTCTAACCCCTGTCCCATCGCCGCAAAGTTGCATCCCTGTGCTTGTTTTACAAGTACTTTAATGGAATGTGCTCCAATAAACTTGCTGCTCTTGTCCCCACTCGACATAAATACATCCGACCAACTCGACAATCAGTTAAATCCCCATCCATTTACCGTGAAATTTCGGTTTTGAGATGCCGGAGAGCTTACTACTCTAATAGCTTTTTCCCTGAGCTGCCAACCTTTGGAACTCCCTCCCTGTTTCCCTGACTCTACCGACATGCAAAAATGTAAATGTAATGTAAACAAACATCTCGCTGCACAACTCTTTTCTGAGGATACCCTCTTTAATGTCTGAAAAACAATACTCCACAATAACAACTACTGAACATTATACATAAAAGTCAGAACAATCATTCCATTACAACCAAACGAAAAATCTATTTTTTCACAAACTGTGAAAGATCTCTTTTCACTATAAACAAATGCCTTATATAAACCGGACATAAGAATTAAGAGATGCATATAATATAAATCGTTAAAGATATCCGATAAATATAACACAGTAACAAAAAACATTCGCAAGTCAGACATATAATTTTATGCAAAGCTTTCGGACACGTGAAAACAAAAGAACGTTATCAAAACCCATTAAAATATGTGTTTATTTTGGTTAAGTATAGATGGGGAAAAGGAAAAATTGTAATGAAAAAAAAAAACTCTTCAAAAAGTGTTCTATTTGCATTGATCAAGAAATCAAATGTGTCCGAAATATTTAAATTATAATAATAATACTTATAATTTGAATGCTTTTATGCTTTCAATAAGGCATTATACTTTATTTGTCAAATGTGAAGAAATTGTATATAGATATGTTTTGTTACGTCTGTATATAATGTAATAAAAATGAAAAAAAATAAAAGCTTCCACGAATTCAAAAAAATATATATTCTATTGTGTTTGAAATATGCTAAGAAACGAACTAGTAATAAACAACAAATACTTGGAGGAGTTTCAAGAGACAATAACATTTAAATGGATGAGTATGCTTTAATTATAGTCACAGATTGAAGTTATAAGTAAAGTACTAAGCTTCTTTTGTATTTGTTATTTTATTCTCATTTTTATTCTTTCATATGCTATTAATTTTCAAATACTTTCCTTGTTTTATATATTTCATCTCTCTTTCCTTAGTCTTCTCTTTATCATTTCTTTGACATATAATGTTCTGTTCTTATAATTAAAAAAAAAGATCTTCTGTAAAGATTGTTGTATTGATATATTGAAGTGATAAAACGTCAAGGGGATTATTTTTTTCTGTGTAAACTAGGGAAAGTTCTTGTTTTCTTCATTTCTTTAAGTGAAGGGATTAAAGTTTATTCGATTTGAAATGCTTGAATAACAAACATTCTTCCAACACGATTACCATAACGGTGAAGTCATTATCTTCCAGATGATTTTGTTAAAGGTATTGCTGCCTTTGTCGATTCTCTTTAACTGACAAACGAACTTTCTGCGATTTCCAATTCACATGCTTAAGATTTTAATTTTTCTGTTGCCTGACCTGCGTTAATAGACTACTATCATTGAGTTTAGTAACGGTAACACAGAGAGGAACAAAAGAAAAGGAATGTTTTTTTTACCTATAATATTGTTTAGGAAATTTTAAATAGGATTGAGTGAATACTTGACTATATATATATATATATATATATATATATATATATATATATATATATATATATATATATGTGTGTGTGTGTGTGTTTATTTTTTTATTTTGTAACAAAGAGTACTTATAATATCTCAATAGTTTAAAGCTAGAGCTATGCGATATTCAGTATTTTTATGTAGTCTAATACCACATCAATATCACAGAGGACAGACGTACGTCATTTTTTACAACTTATTTTTTTATTTATCAGACAATTGTTTTAGCTAACATCAAGATATTTGCAAAATGCTTCTATGCATTTATTTCTTGGTGCGCTCATATTCAGTGCAAATTGTACAAAACAAATTCAAAAAACTTTAAAAACATGCAAGAACTTGGCGATTATAGCCTGAATTACAGTCAGTACTCTCTCTCTCTCTATATATATATATACATATATATATATATATCCACACACACATATATATATATACATATATGTATATACACACATTTTTTTTAACATGGAATTATGGTCCCTTTACATCTTTTTAAATAACCTGTACGTATCCTATCTTTTTATATTTCTAATCATTCATCATCGGCTATCAATATTAATTTAACTATTCATAAAATTAAGGTATATATTTTTACTGACTGTCTTTGTTATTTTCGTCCAGTTATTTTCTTTTTTCTTTAGTTTTTTTTTCCTTTTGTCATTTTGTTATCCTTTTTTTTTTTTGCACGTGTTATTATGGTGAGTATTTGGGAGAAAAAAAAAAGGAGAAATAAGGTTTTGATTTTTTAAAGAATCAGATTGAATAATACAGTTGGGGATGAACTTATAGATACTAGAGCATGACGTGACCAGCCGATTGATCTGATCGGGCCTATCCGATCTCCCGTCGAGCCAAAGTGGACGAATGCCTATCCACCAGGATCCTGTCCTAAGGCATCACATATCGCCACCCACGGCCAACAGGTGGCCCTCATTTTTAGGGGAATGGATCTTACCCCTCTGCATGGGGTTGCAGTCGGCAAATTTTAGGTCTCCTGCTGACAGGGTGCAGGGGTAGTAGTAAATGTAAACATAAGTTCATTTTAAAGGGAAACAAAAATATTAATCATCGTTTCGCCTGAAACAAATTTTCTGTGTAGATTGCCAAAGGCATAGTTTCATAAAACTATTAGATATATATATATAGAGAGAAAGTGGTGTAGTTTGTTTGAAACATTGTGTAGCATGTATAAAGTATTGTTAGAAAAGGCTATGATAACTAACAAAGCTTTATATATATTCCACATCAACATATTATATATATTGAGAGTGTATTTGCCCAAGCGCATGTGTGAACAAGAAAGAAAACGAATCAAAGGAAACTAAGAAAAGAAATAAAGAAAATAAAAGGACGAAGAAAAGAAAAAAAAAGAAACTGCACTATCGGATGTGCACGCATGCATGCATGCATGTCTGTGATTTATGTTTAAAGTATCCTGCGCTTTTACGCCGGTCATGTTCCATAAATCAATTGAGAAAAGCCTATTTTGTATTGTATACATAACCTACGTCCTTCCCTCCTGCTTAAGGGTTATATATTTATATACAACCCCTAACATATCAAATACACATCGATCGTCACATCCATATGAAAAGCTGCTTTGTCCGTCGGTTTGTCACGCTTCAGTTTAAAACAGCATCTGCATCACTAAATGCATACATTGAATGGGTGTGTGTTATTCTAGATACGTCCAAGCATCTATCTAAGAGGTTCTGTCCGTCTGTTAGACTAAGGAGTTCTATCCCATTATGATAGATTTAAGTGACATATTTAAATACATCTACAATTCGCTATAAGAGGCTATATCCGTTGATCGGTCTGTCATGCTTCAGTTTGAAATAACATCTTCTTTGGTCTGCCATGCTCAAGTTTGAAATAGTATGTTCGTTGGTCTGTCATGCTCAAGTTTGAAATAGCATTTTCTTTGATCTGTTTTGCTCAAGTTTGAAATAGCATTTTATTTGGTCTGTCATGCTCAAGTTTGAAATAGCATTTTCTCTGATCTGTCATGCTCAAGTTTGAAATAGTATGTTCGTTGGTCTGTCATGCTCAAGTTTGAAATAGCATTTTCTTTGATCTGTCATGCTCAAGTTTGAAATAGCATTTTTTTGGTCTGTCATGCGCAAGTTTGAAATAGCATTTTCTTTGGTCTGTCATGCTCAAGTTTGAAATAGCATTTTCTTTGGTCTGTCATGCTCAAGTTTGAAATAGTATGTTAGTTGGTCTGTCATGCTTAATTTTGAAATAGCATTTTTGATATTTTTCTATGCTTCCATGCTGAGAATTCTGTCCGTCCGTCCGTTACACTTAAGTTTGAAATAGCTTTTCCCTCGTTAAACGCGCAGATTGGATGGACGCATCTTCATAAAACCCATTTTCATTCCTTTTGTATTTCGTTTATTTCTCTTCTCTTTTCTTTCTCTAGATGAAGTCGACGTCGTCGCAAGAAAGCTACAATGTCTCAACGATCCACGACTTGACGATACGTTATCCAATGATCAACTGGATGAAATATTTCACCAGCCTCGCTTCCATACGTCACATAAACATCAAGAGCACAGATCGGGTGGCCATATTGTACCCGGATTACTTGAGTCACTTATCGGTTTTCTTAAACGATGTCAAGACAAACACCACAAAGGCCGAGTGAGTAGATTTATTTACTGACGTTTTCACTTACAACCCACTAGCTGTATAAATAAAAGTAAATGAGTGAATATTGCGGGGGGGGGGGGTGCAAAAGATGGCTGATGAAAGATTTCTTGAACAATAATAAATATCACACATTGGTTGGGATTGTAGTAGCGACTATGATGTCCGCATCTCGGCCATACATTTTCCAGTGGGTATCCTTTTTTTCTAGACACACATACAGATAAATATATTTATTTCCGAATTGTGATTAATTACTTTTTGAGTAATAACCATTTTATTTGACAGTTTTTCTTTTTTTTATGGAAGTCGCTCCAGACAAGGCATGAAGCCACTTGATTAACATCAAGTGGCTTCATGCCTTGTTAAAAAAATATATGCTACTTCAAGGTCAAAAACTAACCAACGATAAGTGCTAGATGGATAGATTCTGACCCAGAAAACAGCAATTCTTCCCCCTTATGCCAGAAACATCGCTCATGGAATGTAAGGAATAAAGGACAAAATAAGGGAAGCGAGAGTTACGAGGCTACAAATTCTAAAACAGCTCAATTAGAACTGAAATTTATAGAACAAATCCATACATTTTTTAAAGCATTTTTTTTTTTTTCGTTTTTACAGCTACTTCGTCTGGAATGTGAGAATGTTTTGTAATAATTTGCAAATTATACATTCTCTTTGAGGCTCTTCAGAGATTAAAAAAGAAGTTATTCTGTTTAAATCTAATATATATATATATATATATATATATATATTGTCCACATGCATTTTTTCTTTTGAAGACTCATCAGTGTAACTTTACATATCTAACACATCGACCTGAACTTTCAAACCCTGGACCTTAGGTCACTACTGATTGTGAAAGCCAAACCTTCGAGCTGTCTAAACCAACTTGCTTCAGGAAAAATATACCGCTTTTATTTACAATAATCGATTTCCTTACAGGATTCAATTCTTTTCGTGTATATATATATGTTACATGTTGAGTCGAAGCTGTTTTACGATCTTTGAGAAGTTGCTTCAACAACGGATAAAAACCTGGAACAATTAATTTTTGAATGCAAATTTGATACCACGTGCTAAACCAGATTTAGAAAAAAAAAAAAAAACATAAAAAAGACTAGTCTCAATTCTATTTGATAAGGTGATTTATCTTGAAATATCATAACTATTGACATTTGAGTTATTTTATTTTAAAATGTGCATTCATCTGGCTTACAAACAACATATTACTAATACAATGCAATTTAAGTAACTCATGTGATTCGATTTTAATATTGTCTTTATTATTAAAAAGAGTTCTTCAAAAATGCGCGGCATTTTCCTTACTTTTGTAACTTTCAGATGTATTGGCACTTATTCTCAGTTTTACATTTTCATGAAGTTCTGAAACGAACGAACGAACGAACGAACGAACGAACGAACGAACGACGTTCGGAAGCAAAAAAGTTTTCCTATTTTGTCTCTTTTTTTCTCCATAATTTTTTTCTTTCCGATCTATTCGTTCATATATCTTATATATATTAGAAGTGACGCTGATATCATGCCTGAAATCAAACAGTGAATTGCACTTGGATGGACAACCTTTTCCAAAGTAGACAACATCACGAAGAATAGAAAATCCACGATGAACATTAAGCAAAAAGTGTTCAATGAATACATCATGCCTGTTATGAAATATGGTAGTGAAACATGGGCATTAAGAGTGGCACAATACAAAATGGAACCCATTATGATCGGCATCAGTTTACATGATAGAAAAAGAAACACCTGGATCAGACAGAAAACTGGAGTAAACGACATCATCACTACCATACGAATGGCAAAACATAAATGGGCAGGTCACCTTTCGAGATGTACAGACAACAGGTGGACATATAGAGCGACAGAATAGACCCCAAGGTGATGGAAAAGACCTAGAGGAAAGTAAAAAACCCGGTGGAGACGACCTTGATAGTCAACTAGGTCCTACTTGGCCATGCCTAGCCAGGGATAAAACAAGGTGGAAAGAGACAAGGGAGGGGTTCCTCCACCAGGAGTGAAATAAAAAAAGACCCTGATGATGATGATCTTATTTGTATCATTCATATATATATATATATATATATATATATATATATATATATATATATATATATATATATATATAATTTCAATCCAAGTTAGCTATTTTACACCACATTCACAACAAAACTTTACATATAACATTGATATGAATAGTATTTCCATAATTTTCATCATATATATATATATATATATATTTTTTTCATTTTTCTCTTGCTCTCTCTTTTACAGAACTTTACGGAATTATTTAATAGTTTCGCTGATTCGCTCAATGTTGCCTTTCTTCGAAGAAAGTAATTTGGAAGAAGAGGAAAAAGGTAAGAATGTGAAAACACAAAAAACATTACATTATAGCAATAGGAAGAGGATAGTAAGAAAGGGGTAAACCAAAGGGGATGGGGGGGGGGGGGTAACGACTTTTTGAAAGCTGTCCGTTTGACGGTTAAAGAGTAATTACTCATTTTTCTCCCTATGTATAATTTGAAATAGCATTGGACTAGTCCAATCTTTTATAGTTAGTTTTATTAGCTTTCACCGTTAATACACCAAGAGAGAGTGATGGAAGCGAGAGTGATAGACACCGTATAAAATAAGACGGGGGTGAGTCAAACAATATACAGTGAGAGAGGGTGAGAGTGATAGCCAGAAACTTAGTAAGAGATGGGTAACTTGGTAACTTAATTTCAAATTTCGGCTCAGTAGAACAATTAAAATTGATGTTTCTTTTCAAAAATACATCAATCCTAAAACGATTAAAATATATATATATATATATATATATATATATATATATATATATATATATATTTAAAATGTTATTATCTATGGGCACGTGTTTTATCGTCTTACGACTCATCAGCATGGCTAGACTTAGCAAGAGTAGAAACCTGGACCGCAGAGAATCGAATCTAATGTCTACCAAGGAGTTAAACCTCGCAAGTAGAAGTGGAAGGTATGTATCGTTTTTTAGAGATGTTATTTTATTTGCGATACTTGAACGTATTCAACTATTTATACTGAAAAGCATTTTACCCAAATGCTAGGTGGAAATAATATTTCCCTTCAATGTGTGTGTATATATATATATATATATATATATATATATATATATATATATATTACTATTTCATGTATCCACATAAAATTTTATAAGGAGATATAATTTTTTATGTATCAATTTTCAGTATTTACTTCAACAGTGCTCGATACGTAAGTAGAGCAAGGTAGTAAGCTATGAAAATATATTTATGGCAATTAAGCTACACAGAGGCTCCCGCGTTTCATCCCCGGGGGGGGGGGGGGATCTTCAGGCTAAAATCTATATATATTTTCATAGCTTATATATATATATATATATATATATATATATATATATATATATATATATATATATATATATATAATTTTATTTATAAAATAATTATCCACAGACGCGCATTTCACTCTCTTCAGTGTGGCGAGATTCGAAACTGTGATCACAGTTACTGCAATCTGGTGCCCTTACTGTTGGGCTACAAAATTACTGGACATTTTTATCGCTCATAAATGTACACATCAATTTTTGTTTGCTATTGTTTTTGGTGATAGAGACAATTTCAAGGAGTTCAATTATCTATGGTGAAACATTTACCTAAATGCTATAAGAGAGTCACCTCCCTTACATTGTGTGTCATACCCTTTATATGTGGGGACGTCTATATATTATTTTAGTTATAAAATAATTATCCACGAACACGCGTTTTGCCATCTACTGCTTTTCAGTGTGGCTGAATTTTGGCGAGATTAGAAACCGCGATCACAGTTACTACAATCTGCTGCTCTATCTATCTATCTATCTATCTAGTTACCTAAATGTTGAAATGAAACAAAAATAAATTTGAACGTTTACAAGTTTATTAAATCATCAGGTGTTCAAGCAAGGAATATAATAAACTGAGCCATGGATTTTCAAAGAATTGCTCTTGTTGCAAATTTTAAACTTAATGCTTACCAATTTCATTTCAACATTTCCTATATAAATGCTCTATCAACAATATCTCCTTATACTATCCATATATATATATATATATATATATATATATATATATAGCAATAGATGAAGTGAAAGAATAAAATAAGGTGCAAATCAAATTTTATTACAGTTCAATGTTCAGATAAAGTACTTTAAAGTCCTTAACTCATGAGTTTTCAAAGAAAATCTTCTCGGGAAATTAGTTTGCTATTGATAGCAAACAAATTTCCTGCCTGGATAACTTTTTTCGTTTTTGGACCACCATTCACCACTTGAATTATTTTTTAATCAACCTATTTGATATCTTTCCTGGAACTATTTTAAACTTTTTGACTTGGATGAACTGTATAGGTTTACAAAAAAGTATGTTTTGGGCTGATATATTTGATGTTTTATATACCTTTATGTATTTTTATATATTTTCAAAGTTTAATTTTTATTGCCCGCAGTAATGTCATTGCGGTAATGGTCCTCTGAGGAGAAGATTTTCTTTGAAAACTCATGAGTTAAGGACTTTAAAGTACTTTGTCTGAACATTGAACTGTAATAAAATTTGATTCGCACCTTATTTTATTCTTTCACTTCATCTATTGCTATTAATGCTCATTTTTATCCGGATGTTGCCTCTTATATATTTTGTGTTATTAACCTTATATATATATATATATATATATTTATGCAAACATTGTTAAAATAACAGAATTCGTCTGTTTAATTATGCCTGTTCTATTTTTTCAATTGTTCTGATAGTCTTTTTGCATTAAAATCAAAAAAATTAATAAATGGTCCATAGGTTTCACGAACTTTTTTCGATTCTTCGTTGAATCATCCTCAGGTGTCAAAAGTAAATGAACAAAAAAGCTGGAGAAAGAAGAGAATTTTTTAAAAGACGACGGAGAAACTCACAGAGAACGTTTTTCGCATTGTTTCAGGAAAGTCATTGACGATTTAAATTCAGCAACGCTGGAATGGCATCACAGAACAAAAAAGCATTAAGCGTTAAGCATTTTAAAATGTTACCACTGGTTTCACATGTGATGTTATTAATTTAGGTTGTTGTGTGTTTATGTGGATAGCTTCCAGTAGTTTTAATGTTTTTTAATTGGTTTCAGAACGTATAATTTTAGTGTTATTAAATAGAATTTGTCTTAAATCAGAGGGAGGGCAGTTATGTTTTTGTAGATGTTGGTAAATTGAGCAAGAGTTTACAAGATGCATGGTGAGGCGGCGGGATAAGGTAGTGGTTGAAAAACCAATGTAGCTATTAGCTTTATTATTATTATGGGAGTTACATTAGAGGATATGACTTCTGAGAGTAAAAGCGTTTATTTTTGCAAATCAAACATTTTTTAGTCACAGATGTCCCAAATAACCAATATGGTATCCATCTTTCTAAAATATATACTGAACTGTTGTAAATTATTTATGCATATGTGGGGTTTCTTTTTAGTCTATTTTCTTTTCCCATCTTAAGAAGTAATAAATTTACTTTCATATTTTCTTCTCACCTATTTACAAACTTGATTGGACCAATTGATTTTTATGGTGGAAATTCTATTACGTTTTCATTCAATATTTTTCAAAGAAAGTTTGCAAAATTGGTCATGAGGTTATTTTCACTTCAAAATTAGAAAATTAGCCTTTTCTCTGTTTCTCCCTATCTCTCTCATATATATATATATATATATATATATATATATATATATAATGTGTGTGTGTATGTCCGTTTATCTACTGTAACAATATTTAATGTGAGATAAATAGGTTACACAAAATATAGGTTAGCAAATGGGAGTGACATAGCGAACAGGAAATCACTGGCAAAAACTGATTTTTTTCTCTTTAGTTCTTAGAAATTATGCAGACATGTTTCGAACAGCTTCTTCCCTCCCCCAACGAGGGGGAGGGGAAGGAAGACTCATAATGTGTAATGCTAAAGAAAACTAAAACTAAAAATATTAAACCCAAAAGCATGATGTGTTGTTATTAGACATGACTGATTACTACAAAGAGTAACATAGATGGTCTATACTCACAACATCCAACGTCACATCATGGATACAAATATTGTTCCTACTGCTACTAAATGACACTATAAACTCATGCCAGCCATAGTTATTACATGGTGAAAATTCGTCCGCTGTGTTCTAGACGACATCTTGGAGACATTAGCTCCCCTAAAGAAGATAAGTTACATTGTCCTATGTATCTCAAGTCTATATTAACAAGTTGTAAAGATTTTTTTTTAATAATTGTCTTAGTGAAAAGCTCATTAAATAAAATTCCCAGACAGAAGCAAATTATTAAACCATAGAAGTAAGGTATTTATAAATTGTAAACATAAAACTAAAATATTTTAATATGATCGTTATTTTCTGATCGGTAATTATATTTTAATTAGCCATGAACATAGATTGTTGTATTTTTAAATGTATTAAAATTTAAATTTATGTGTGTATATGAAAACAAATTTGCTTTCCATTTGTACATGTGTTTGAGTATGTATTTGTGCCTGAGTGTATTTTTATATAGTATAAATTTTTATTTATAAAAACATGTTTGGCTACAGATGTGCATACATGTTTCAACTGCAACCTTATTCCAAGTCCAGCTTCATAAGGTCACATTAAATATACTGAAAAGACAAATTAATTCAATTCTTGCAGAAAGTTTTAGCTGGAGAGGAAGGAGAAATTCGCAAAGAGGACAAGGCATATTAGAAAATAATCATCTTATACACAATGTATACATATATATATATATATATATATATATATATATATATATATATATAATCCAGGTAGGGTAGAAATCCAAAGGGTAGATATCCAAAGGGAATCAAACCGAGCTTATAAAAGAGTGCTCAATAAAAATATAGAGCTGTATTATGAATGATTTTTTATTCAAACATGTACAAAGTCTGCTACACTGGCATGTCGATGTTATCGATCTACAGCTATCAAGAGCTGAGGTCTCATCAGGCAGAAGGTTTTTTTGTGATCCAACCCGGTCGATGAAATCCAGAAAGAAAGATTCTTCCTGGATTATATATATACGCAGAAGGCTTCGACTAGCTAAGTAGTTAAACATATACATAAATAAATAGACTGAGAATATCAAGATAACCTACCATACACTCTACCTTATGGTTATATCCATATATCTCCTTCTATATTTTTAAAAGATCCCTCTTGATATTCACACATACATCTAAAATAGAATAACCCACACACGTGCATCACAATCCATACTTATATACTCAGCAAACACAGTGTACATCTACACGAAATTGTAAGTTGCACGTTTATTTGTTTATTCATTCTCAGTTTTTATTTATTTTTCTCCCACTTGTGCACTTATGATTTTCCATTGACTGATTACACCTATATATATATATATATATATATATATATATATATATATATATATATATATACATACACAAAAACACCCATATATATATCTCCCCATATGTATACACATATAATTACACACACATATCTATATCAATTCTAGTTATAGATACAAGCCATTAACACCTCTTGTTAAAAGGGATTATTACAGACAAGCTGTCTAGGCATTTCTAAGACCAACCATACAGATACTCGCATGTACATATAACATCTTCACACATATATATACACACAAATACACACAAGCACATACCTATATATACAAACCTATATACACATACTAGATGCCATCACCGGAAGAATAAATACACGTGATGTAGACGATTTAAGGGGTCTCAACAAATATCGAAAATTAAATTGAAATTTTTCGAGTCGTGAATTTATTACGAAAGTCGATTAAGAACGTTTTAAAAACTTTTCATATACTCTCCTCCCCCCCCCCCACCGCAGCTTAACATGTCATCTCACACACACACCCCACAGCTCCATCTACCAACATCTAATCGCACACGACATTTCCAAAAAAGACTTCCAAAATATATTAACAAAAAACACTTCCATCCTTTCTGTCTCAAATTGTAACCTTCGCCTCCCTACTATCGAAGCCTTGCCCATTTGAGCACGTAAACCAACACTCAATCAAGCTTAATACAAGGGGGAGAGGATATATTAAAATGTTTTTAAAACGTTCTTAATCAACTTTCGTAATAAATTCACCAGTTTTAATTTTGTAACCTCATCACGTGCCAGACGACGACTTATGCGAGTCGAAAACGTTTGCAAATATTTCCTGTTATAGGTGCACATTAGATGGTTGGCCAGCAAATGTGAAAAATTGGATCAAAAAAGGAACAGGAACTTTCACTTCTGTTTAATCAAACATGTATCAAAGACAAAATGCTGTCCATACTCCATAATAATAATATATATATATATATAGTCTCGGAAGTTTCCTAACCATTAAAACTATATAAAGAAAAAGAAAGAAAAAAGAAAAAAATAAAGAGAAAAAAAATTAAAAATTAAAAAATAAATAAATATATATATATATATATATATATATATATATATGGTAATTGAAAAAGGAAAAAATAAAAGATTTTTTTTGTGTATTCATCAACGTTTCGTCTTTATTTGTAAGACTTCCTCAGGATGATAATTTTAAGAAAAATGTCATGCAAGTACGTGAATTTCACCTATATCTCACCAAAACCAACATCATTTCTCTCCCTCCGTTTTCTTTTCCGCCTTCCTCTCCTTATCATATTCTCAGCACATTTCAACACACTCCTAACTTACTTATATCCACACATTCCTGACATAGCCAGCTGGTCAAACACATAAAAAAAAAACATCTTTTGGTTTTTCCTTTTTCAATTCCCATTACGCCGGATTACCCTCATTCTTCCTTTCTCATATATATATATATATATATATATATATATACTAGGTCTTATGTCCCGAATAAAACATAATAAAAGCTATATAAACGATGTACGAAATATATACAATTAAGATTGAGAAAAAAATGACAGAAATATGGATAGATTTAAAAAGTCAAAATGTAATGGAATAAAATACTAGTAACGCGATCCAACCTGTCATACGCACACATACATAAACACTTATCTATATGGTACTAATGCACACACACATATACATACATACATATACACACAGAGTTATACATACCATGCTCATAGTTATTGGATACTGGGATCGATTTTTTAAATTAAAAGGTGCAAGAATTTCAATTCACAAAATTTAACACATAAAAATAAATGTAAATATAAAGTGATACAAAAAGGGTTTGTTTTTTTTTTGTTTCTGAATTTTTTAGATGAGGATTGTGATTTGGATTATTCAATTTTTTTTTAATTAAAAAATTACGTTTTGAACAACCAGTGTTAGTTGACCCCAATGAATAACGTTTTTTTCGTTCTTTATTTTTTTATTGTTAACTTCAATTTTTTAATTTTGATCCTTAATCTTTAATTTTTCATTTCAAAATTATTTTATCTTTTAATTTTTATTTTTTATTTTTTATTTTAACTTTAATCTTTATTTGTTGTTTTTTAATATGTTTAATATTTAATACATTTGTAATTTCTTTAATAGTTTAGTTTCTTGACTGTTAAGTTTAATATTTTAATTAATTTTTTTTTAATGTGTTAATTTTGTAAGCTTGACTTTTTTATTACTGTTTATATTTACATCCAGTCTTATATGTTTAAAAATTTTCAAGTTTAAATTCTTGCACTTTCAACTCAATCCTAGTATTATGTCCGTTTACGATCTATCTGTGTCACTATGTCTATGTATGTGTGCACAGGTGTATATATATATATATATATATATATGATTGTTTTTATTCAAACAGACATCTACAAAATCTGTGACACTGGCATGTCGATGTTATCGATCTACAGCAGTTAAAAGCTGAGGTCTCATCAGGCAGAATTAAGATTTGATCCTTCCCTTAGATGGTGTTTGGGAATAAATATATATATATATATATATATATATATATATATATATATATATATATACATATACATGTGTGGGTGTGTGTGCGCATTATTACTATGTAGATAAGTGTTTATGTATATGTGCAGACGACCGGTTGGATTTATAAATGTTTTACCTTACTAGAATTTTCTTCCATTATATTTTCACTGTTATAATTTTTAAGTCCATTCTAAACCTATCCATATGTATGCGTGTTGTACGTATGTACATTTATAAGTGTTTTGGTGTGTGTGTGTGTGTGATTTTGATACGTGCATGTATTTACCTGTACTTTGCCGGTTGGTTATATAATGGGCCCATGAGCCCACCCGACCCCCGCATATGTCTATTGTTCTATTTCTATGTCTTTAATATTCAAACAAACAAAAATAATGTGTGTATGTGAATATATATAGGCATGTGTATTTGTGTGTATATATATGTGCAGGTGTTGTAGGTATGTTCAAGTATATGTGTTTGTTTCATTTTACTTCAGTTGAAGTTCTCAGAAATTAAGGGGCCCCTTCCTGGGGCTAACACTTGATCCCTATATGAGATACATAGATAGTCGAATATTCCATTAAAGTTCTCTGTTATCTCTTAAACGTTGAGTTAGTAAAGAACTTAAGAACATCAATTTTACTTTGACCAGTTGATTATGTTATAGTATATCTTTCTTTTGGTCTCTTGGTCTTAATAGATTCCAGGACAAGAATCCATCTGGTCTGGTGGAGTATCCAGCTAAGCGTTGTTATTTGAAGTAACAACACTTGGAGAAGGTGTCCCATACCTCGTATGAGCTAATGTATAGCCGTGTCGAGGGGATCTTATTTGGGCATCGAATACTATAATATTTTTAATATTTGGTCAGGGTTAATTTGTAGGGTGAAGTATCCTCATGTCAGGTTGTCCTGACAAACCCTTGTACAGAGAGACCGAAGACATTCGAGGATGGTGTCTAGTAGGTAATTCAAACTCTGTGTGCATATTATTATTGTTTATGAGTGTGCAAGAAAAAAAGCATTTAACCAATCTTCATGAAATTTGAAAACATAAATGTACTCAGGTTCAATAAGTACTGGGCAAATCTTTATGAAATTTGGGACATAATTTTCTGCCCTGTAATATGTGATGTAGAAGTATCTATCATAATACAATTATATTGTGGGGTTAGTGTTCGCACCAGACAACTTTGTTTTATTTTATTAATAACGTGAAAATAGAGATAACTCTTCATAATTATAAATATATTCTAAAAATACATTACCTGGGAGACGTGCAAAAGTAAATATCATTAGGTTACAATAATATTGTGGATTCTGCGTTTGCAGTAGACAGCTTTCTTTTATTTTATTTACAACATAAAAATAATAGAAATAAAAAAAAAATGGCAATTTGGGGTTGAGAGTTTCTATATCAGAACGAATAGAGAAAATGAGAAACTATTCTTAAAAAGTCAGAGATAGTGTGAGTGTGAGTGTGAGTGTGTGTGTATGTAAAAAAAAAAAAAAAAAACGTGCAAATTCAATATTGAAACAGACGTACGAGTACCCATATTTCTGCGACTGCGCCCATATTTACTTTTACTTCACACGATGGAAAATCCATCTCTACCAAAAGGATCACTGTAGATGTAAAAATTTACACGGAAATCTCCTTTTTTTAGCAAGTACAGAACAGATACTATGATTTGATCCGAGTCCAAAAGCCGAAGTTGTACGAATAGATTTGTTATCCCCTATCTTAATTTAACACACGAAATAAATTAACAAAATAACGAAACCTTTTTACAACAACAACGAAAGGGATTTATTCAGATCAAAGGTTACGTATACCATTTGGTATAGGTGGAAGAAACTTAGGACAGTGTCAGAAAGAAGAAGAAAATAAGTTCTTAGTTCAAATATCTTCAGGCAAAGATAGCAGGCGCGGTGAGGGTCCAGTTGACAAGGAGGCAGGAGAGAGGCTGAGGCGATCCTTCCTGGCTGGTGCTAGGGTACCGTCTGCTCATCGTCTGCAATATCCTAAGGGAGCTCAAGTAGTCCCTTAGGGAACTAATGATATCAATGCGCCCTGCGATCTGATTGGCCAAACAGGCTCAATGGGACACTGATACGCAATATAAAGTAAGTCCAATTTATGACTGCTACAAAGTCACCGAGAGAAGGACATTGGAAAATGAAATGTGCATAGAACAAGGGAAATAAGCTAAAGAAAACCTTTTGAGTTATTTCCCTTGAATATTTCCTTTTTTTAATGATGTAAAGTCTTTATTAAATCAAACTATTTGTTTTTTGAAAACACCGTATCATAGATGTTTGGTTACGGTTAAAAATTTAAGAGATTTTGTTTTTATTCTACATAAAAAGTAACAAGAGTTTCTTTTAGGTTCTAATTAATGCTTATTAAGCAAATAATAAATGCTCATTGTTTTTAAATATAAATTCTACACTGAAAAATATTATTAAACAATTCATTTTTAAAGCTCACTTTTTAGACATGAATTATACTTAATGTTACGTTTGATGAACAATCCTTTTATTGGGTGGCGGTATTTTACCCCCTACTCCCACCCCATGCTATTAACGGAAAAACAAAAATGAGATTCTATCTTTTTTTTTTTTCGTACAATTACATGTCAGCCATCTGGAAATACCTGTCTTCTTTTTTCTTCTTTTAAATTAAAGAGTGAGTGTTCACTCTATGATATAAATTTAACGTAAAACTATCACCTAGTTCTTGACCACAGAACGAATAACCATTTTTCGTACTTCCAAAATGGCCGCCATTTTAAAATTTAATTTTTTTTTTTTCATTACTATTTTATTTTATTTTTTTCTTCTCGTATTGTCACCCCATTTTTATTTGTTCTTCTTTGTATTTCAATCCTAGACCTAGGGTTAATGTTGGGTTTAATGAAGAATAGTTTTTTGGGTTTGTTTCTTTCGGGTCCGACTTTTTTATGGTAAAAAATACAGGAGGGGCGAGGGTCTGTATGAGATTTTCTTTTTGAGTAATCCAAGAATAACAAAACAACTGAACAACACGACTCAGAATTTCTACCGTAGGGTCCCTGTGGTAACCATTCTAAACTTCAAATATTCCTCTTTCAAATCGTCACAGGCTCATTCCATGACGATGCTTCATGAAGCAATGCCTCATGAAGCAATGCGTCATGAAATCCGTACATTATTTTCAAATAATTCTGTAGATATAAATCATAAAATCGATCGATAAATCAATTTGTTACATCACCTGAAAATAGCTCCGAATAGAAATTTCCTTTTCGGAACCACGGAAATCAACGTGAAACGGCAGTGTGATTGGCAAATGAGGGGAGGCGAAGCCTGAGAGGGACCTCCTAGAACTGCCCAGGACAGACCCATAGACCGGCGTAGACAATACCAGTCTATTGGGTGCAGTATCCATCGGAACAGATACTACACTTTGATTTTAGCCAAAAGGTTGTGTTGAGACAATGATAAAAATAACGAAAAGCGAAAATTTTGTTGTTTTTAATCAGACATGTATCTCTCTCTCTATATATATATATATAACAGAGACTAAGTTTGGATTTGAATAGTCCATTATGAACAAAAGGGAATATCACAGGAGGTAGTAATAATAGTCAACCTGTACTTGTAGAGAGGGAGAGAGGGGGGAAGATATATTGAGCAGAAATAAGCTAATTTTGGATTTTGTCTTTATTTTTTTTCAAAATCACTTTTTCCTAATTCAAATCAGCTAACCCGCGCTCAATGGGTGACCTGACGGATCATAGTTTTTCTAGAACTGAGATAAATGCAGAGTTTTTCGTAGATTTAATCCAATTATAATTTACTTTTCTTTTTCTTCGTCTAGATTCACGAAAGCCATTGGATAGTTGGAAAAGATGCATCTTTTATACAAACAAAGCTCTTGGATTTGCGACGGGAGCGATTTATGTGAGGGCAGCAGCCAAAGGAAAATTAATTCATGACAAGGTAAGAAGACATTTTGTATATGCAGGGTGTTTAGAAAATCAAACTTTGGGATTATGTTCTATATGCTGCAGAGGTCAAGAAACGCTTGGTTTATAAGTTAGAGACCATTGAGACAAATACGGATCAATATTATTGTAAACATCTAACACGCACAATGTGTCTGATAGTGCACTGTTATTTCTACATATGGGATAAACACAATTCCTGTGACAGGATCACATGTAAAAATTGGGTCTGATGCTGTCACATACACCAACAAACTATGAAAAAATGCCACCAAAAAGTATGAAAGCTGTGGGACTAAGAAAGATTTGAGCGCCATTTTGTCAATTTGCGTAAAAACACAAATTGGCAAAATATTCTTTAGGATAATCGATAAAGACTTCCTTAAAAAAAAGCTATCAAAAATTAGCAATAGAAATAGCATTAAATTTAATTATTGTTGCATGGAGAACATACACTCAATAATAAACACAATAAGAAAATAATTAACAAGAGTAACAGTGATACTCATGCTATTACTGGTAATAATAATATCCACATCACACATACACACAAACATTGAGTATTATATATATATATATATATATATATATATATATATATATATATTGTTGAATATAAGAGACAACTCATGTCTAGATATCCTTTGGTAGATCCTTTCAATTAAGATCTTAGTTTCGGAGGGGAATTGGCTGATGAATGAGGGGGGAAATGAGGTTAGGTTAATCAGGTATAGACCATGTGTTAGTATTTATAGAAGGTTTTTGACGGGAATTATGTACTAAGTACGAAACTATATTTGGAGCTATAAACATTTTAGAATATTCTATTATTCTATTAATTAGGGGTGTTTTTGGTTTTTATATATAGGGCTTCTGATATATGGAGTTTTTGTTTGTTAGTACTAAATTCTAACATTTTGGTATTTTCTACTAAGAGTTTTTTGAATTCCGATCGGGCGCAGGAGTGGTCGTTATTTAAGTGTTGGGCTATTGAAAGGATCTACCAAAGGATATCTAGACATGAGTTGTCTCTTATATTCAACAATACTTGCCTGCAAGAGAAGATGCTGCCTAGATATACATATATATATATATATATATATATATATATATATAATACTCAATGTTTGTGCGTATGTGTGATGTTTGTGTGTTTCCTATAGAAACAAAAGTTAGAGAATCTACATAAAATCTAAAAGTGTATTCTTATGTAAAATTTACTAGGGAAGACAATGGAAGTGTTCTCTAATCTCTACATGCACTCCATAACGGGTTATGAGTGCATAACGCCCTTAAAACTTCAAATATATCCTATTTTTATGAAATTTAAATGCTATATATAAAATTTTCTGGGGAAGGAAATGAAAGTAGTCTGAAATCTCTATACTACCCTCTAGTGCCGAATATCTACGTGCCCCCACCTCTAAGTTTCCCTTTAAATACATATATTGGATTTTACAAAAATTTCAACCATATGTATGAGACACTAATTTAGAGAGTTTTTCAACAGTTCAGCTTCTTCCGACTATATTAGGGGGCGAAATGAGAGGAGGGGTGCAGTAAAAACAAATAAAATAATATGGTTTTATGAGCATAGTGAAAAAGTATGTAGTAGTGATCCCCATTCGATCCCAAGCAACGTTGCGTCTTCCTGCTAGTATATATATATATATATATATATATATATATATATATATATTATTTTTTTTTTAACCATAACAATGTGTAGTGTTAAAATAAATAAAACTTATTTATTTGAACACTACACATTGTTATGGTTTTTCAAAAAATATATATATAATACTATTACGAAACAATGGTTTAAAAAATATGTCTAAATACCCTTTCTAATATATATATATATATATATATATATATATATATATATATATATATAATAATAATCCAGGTAAAACATCCACAGGGTAGTAATCCAAAGAATGTCAACCGGGTTTATAAAAAGTGTTCAATATCAAATAGAGATTTTATATATGATTATTTTTATTTACGCAGACATGTACAAAATCTGCGACACTGGCATGTCGATGTTATCGATCAACAGCTATTATAAACTGAGATCTCATCAGGCAGACTTAGAATCCGATCTTAACCTTAGATCATATTTGGAAAGAAAGTTTCTTTCCAAATATGCCTGATGAGATCTCAGTTTATAATAGCTGTTGATCGATAACATCGACATGCCAGTGTCGCAGATTTTATACATGTTTGTGTAAATAAAAATAATCATATAAGTCATCCACAGACAGTTTTGCAGTGTTGCTAGGCAAGCAGGTACTGAGATTAAAACCTGGCTGTTTTGCCAACAGTTCCTCCCCATTACGCCATCAGCACAAGCTACAGAACGGAAGGGAAATCTGAATGCATATATATGCATTATACCAGCCTAGTGTGCTCTATTCTTTTACAAAGAGCTCATTTCTCTTACCAAAGTGCTCAACCCTTGAAGGGTCGGGGGCAGATTTCTATTAAACCTATTAATCAACTTTTTAAAGTTCGGGCAATTGAACAAAAATTGTCAGAACGTCATGTATTCAGTTTCTTTATTTTTAAGTTTTGATTCTCGTCTTCAGAGAATTGTAAGCAGAATTATACGGAAAGGCTGAGTTGGAGTGTCTTTTATGAAGTTTATGCCCGCATTTGAATTTTGTGTTATTAATATTTTTGGGACGAGGTTCAAGCAAGTACATATTTTATGATTGTGGGGGGGTTTTTTTGGCTGTTTTTTTTTTCTTTTTAATTTATTCTTTTTAAATTATACAGGAAAAATATGTTCGAGCATTGTATGGCGAGGTATTTCTCTTATTTTCTGTTTTACAATTTTAACTAATTAAACTGATTTTACTAAAATGCTTTTTGTAATCGATCGAAAAAACAAACAAATTTCTGCAAAGTTTAATCTACTAAAGTGGCAAAAGCACATTTCGAATGTTTTTTTTTCCTTAAGGAAAGCTGTATATATATTTAAGGGAGGTTCATTTTTACCATATCTCACGTTCTTAGGTTTAATAGCTTAAAAGTAGTTAGTGGCCACATAAACAGGCAGGGGCATTTATATTCTCGCACAAGTGAAGCTGTCTTGGAACCCGGTAGTCATTATGAAACTGGTTTCCCAATTATGTTAAATCCGTTCATAGCTACATTGATCAAACCACCATTACCATGTTCCAATGGCTTACAAGCCATCTTTGTAATATTAAAACTCTGATAATCTTGCTTGTTTGGTTGCTTGCTTGTCTACACATTGATTGTTTTAGATGGTGGGAGTAAGAGCAAATGAAACATGTTGGGGGGAGGGAAATATCGGGAAAAGTGGTAGGAGAGGAGTAGTAGTAGTAGTAGTAGTAGTAGTAGTGGCAGCATAAGAGAAAGAAAGTAAGCAAAGACATAAGTAAAAAAGAAACGGAAAATTTTACAAAATTTGTAATTTAGGGTTCAGAGCTTAGAGCAGGAGTACACAGGAGTTCTCTTTCATTATCGGACAATGCGGTATAAAATAGTGCTAATCTGCAACATTTAAACCTAAATAAAATACTCCATCGCAAATTAAAATGTGTGAAATATTCAATGGTCTGAATTTCCGATATTTATGGGAGTGTAAAATTTTTGACACCCTATGTGAGTTAAAGAAAAAACAGCTGATTTTCGGATGAGTAGCAGAAATCATCAGTTTTTTTTTACCTTAAATTCTCGATCACGATATAGGGTGAGTGTAACTTGTCCATAAATAGAGAATGGGAACTCACGATAGACATGTGAAAAGAAGACAGATCTTAAGGGCTATATATGAAGTTTGACCACGATTATCTTGATTTCATTAATATCTGGTTAGTAATTCACAGTTATTATACGGCAAGAAATCGAGGCCGATTCCTCCATCTTTATTAATTACTAATATGTTCTTTAACAAGTTTTTTGGTCTCTGAACTAATATCATGTTTTTATTAATATTTTTACAAGAACTAACACTGCTTGTATTTTTTTAGTTGGCAAATAATGATTGGTGTTATGAAGCCATATTTTGTTCACGTTTAAATACAATGTTCTCATTGTAATATATTGAATGATGACTAGTTTTTAGTTATTATTTTCTTTTTGTATTATATTGAATGCCTGTAGTGGAATTCAAGAACAACTAGAATAATACACGGCTGTGGGAGGTTGGCGGTTACAGAAAGTCGATGAGCGGGATCAGACAGAAGGTCAATGACGAATCTACATCTGCAGAGTGAGAAAATACAGTCGTTACTGAGATTCATTACCGTTGATAAGAGTGATGATAGAAGGAGAGAAAACGCTGATGTCGACAGAAATGGATGAGTGACAGGATCTCACGACTGAGGTGAATCGAACAGCCAGCTCTCACCACCCTGTTTGATATTACTCCAAGAGAATCTTTTCCAACTAACTTACCACAAAGATTACAAACTGATTTATTTCGATACTTGTCTGACAACAAGTAAAGAAACTTTTATATCTTTTATATGTGTTCTTTCTTGTCAACAACCTGACTGTATAACATTATCAAACATAAGAGATGAACTAATATTAAATTGCTGACACAAAAATAAATAAAAACTTGAATGCTTATGTTTACAATGTTAAATGTTTTGTGCTTTTTATAATTTGTATATTAATAAAATTGTGTGATCACCTTTTTTTTGTATCATAGTTCACCCCAAACAAGACAGGCCGCCACTGTAGACATAAGGGGTGACTGAGAATTAGGATGTAAGTTTTGGGTGTCATCCTAAGTTGGGAGCTGTTCACCGAGATGTCTGCTTACATAAGTTTTAAATTTCTGCATGTCAGTACAGTCGGGGAAACAGGGAGGGAGTTCCAGAGGCCGGCAACATGAGGAAAGAAGCTATTGGAGTAGAAGGCTCTCCGGCATCAGTGAATGGATGAGACTTAGCTGATTGTCGGGTTGGTCTAGTGTATTTACGTCAAGGAGACACTAGAGCAGCAAGTTTATCGGAGCACAATCCATTGAAGTACTTGTAAAACAGGCACAAGGATGCAATATTGCAGCGATGGGACAGGGGCTGGAGCTTAGTGGATAGTGATGGACCTATTAAGTTAGTGACTCTTTTTTGGACCTTGTCTAAGAGGGAGAGACTAGTGGATGATGCACCAGCCCAGATGTGGCAACAATACTCCATGCAGGGACGGATGGTGGCTTTTAGAGATATAGGATGTCAGGTGTGAGAAGTTCATTAGCATGGTAGAGGTAGCCCACCTTCTTTGCAGCAGCATTGGCAATGTCTTCTATGTATTTGTTCTAATTCATGTTACCTGTAAATGTTAGGCCGAGGAGTTTTAACGTTGAACTCTCAGGTAAGCTGTTATTTGCCATGGCAATCGGTGGTTGAAGAGGTTTCGTGTGCCTCTCTGTTTCTCACCTCCACATGACTGACACATTATTATTCTTTTATTTACTACTAATTGAGAATTTATTGAAATCAAAAAAGCAAAAGCGCAAAGTATTAAAATGAACCTTTTAAAAATCCTATGCAAAAAACAATTTAACATAGTGAAATTAGGCAATGTAAAAAGTTTACTACATAACAAAGAGAGAGAGAGAGAGCGAATGTCTAATCAGTCTCTTCCGTCTTCTCCCATTTTTGCACAGAACAAAAGTTTGCGTGGCCAGTTCACCCTCTCTGCATTCGTCACGTAATCAGCATTCGTTTCTTTTTTCTTTTTTTCCCCTCTTATCAGTCTGATTCTGATCTGGTATCTGTGGCTCTATTTATAAATTTAAGAGTAAAAAAAAAACTAAAGTATTTATATGATTTATAAAGGAAAATAGCAAAACCAAAATAAAAGTAAACAGACTCCTGGGCAACACCGTGTAGGGACAACTATTAAATGATAAATTTGGTGTGTTTTTGTATCGACTTGTTTGATTGAATTACATATAATATTTATCAATTCTATTTCGTCAAGTTCATAATTATGATGTATTTGATTACAGTAATATAAATAAATAGAATAATCATAAGCGGCGTTGATCCTGGCCAGTACCATATGGGTAACCATTTTTTAATTTCTTTTATGGAAATCCCTCCAGACAAGGCATGAAGCCACTTAAGAATACTAGGTGCTAAAAGCTCCAGCCTGAAGATGCCTTTAGCAATTACTTCAGTATAACCTGCAAAAACCACACATGTGACTACAACAACACTCGCCCCTTGTTCCCCAGCATATGGTGAAGCTCTTCAGAGTATACATAAAGATGGATGGATGCCAGGGTCAGAGTTTGGATATGTGCTATGCATTTTGTTAGAGAAAAGTTGAATTTTTTTGTTATCAATTATAAAATCTGAGAACGCATTATTAATGAGAATTTGTTTAACGCTGGCCTATAGCATTTTGTTCTGGTAGATGACATGTGAGTCTACAGAAGAGTGCTGTCGCAGTAAAGCCAATATAAGACTTTTTTCAAAGTAGGTAAGAGAAATGGATTCATGGGAGTAAAAAATATCTCTTGAGATCTTAACGTTACCATAAATTAGAATAGTATTTTTTAGAACTCATTTGTTTTGCATTAGATCAGGGGTTCCCAACGTTATTTTGTTTTTGAACCCCCTGGGAGTTATTTTATCATCTGTGGACCCCATATATGCATATATCATTTTTTTTTTATTAAATAATTGTTTCTAGGTTAGTAAAAACTATCACTGAATTAATTTTGTTATATTCCCAACTTAGGATGACCCCCATAACTTACACCCTATCTCTCAGTAGCTCTTACGTCTACAGTGGTAGCCTGCCTTGTTCGGGGTGAACTATGTTAAAAAAAAATTTATAACATAAAATTTATACAATACCGAGGATTGAGTGCTGCATACATCTGGCAGCCTGGCTCTACAATACATACTAACCTAAGAAAGCAGTGTTTTCTAAAATATATATATATATATATATATATACCACACGTTTTTATTTTTATCTTAGTGAGAGCTTATGATGTACGATTAGTTAAGTACATAGGGAAAAGATTGACTCTCTTAAAATGTGTGATTTATCGGCGCCATTATGGTCCACATAAACCTACTGCTTTTCTCTGCTTACCTTTCCTCTTTTTCCATTTTCAGATTGAAAGTTTAATAAAATATATCAAGGAGGCATTCAAAGCATACATTTTACGAAAGTTTTGGATGGACAAACATACAAAAGCCGCAGCAGCATCAAAGGTAAAAATTAAAACTCTGCTTGTCTCCGGACACAATTGACGATGTCACAAACAGGTTGAAGACATCAGAAGAGATCCTTAAATACTCAAGTAACAAAATGGTGGTGTTATCCATTAAAACAAAGAACATGGACGACCTGTGACCTGATGAAGCCTCTTTGTGAATATTTGATAAATTGTATATTTAGGAAATGGGCAGAAACAATTGTTTGCAAATAATTTTCTTTTTGGATGAACTGGAATTATAGCATTTTAAATTAAGAGTTCTAGTCGTATCATACACTTTTGAGCTACTATATAAACCTTTGTGTGAACTTAAATAAATTTATATAAAATATATATTGTGTGTATTTAGGCAGCATGCTTTCATTTAAGCAAACATTGTTAGACATAATAGAATTCTTCTGCTCGATTATACCTTTTTATTTATTTTTTTGTTTTCCTAATAATCTTTGTTGTGAAAAAAATCAAAAAATGTATATATGTGTTTTATATATGTATCCCTTTTGTGTTTTCAGCTTGATTCAATGATAGAAAAAGTCAGCTATCCTTCGTTCATGCTCAACACTACTTACTTGAATAATTATTACAAACAGGTAAGCATATTTTTTTCTATATCTCTTCCTCATATTCCACTGTATTCCCGTCATCCTTACACCTTCTACTTACCTACACTTTCTACCTTCCTAACTATTCTCACATTCCTATTCCCTTACTACAGTAGCCACCACCAAGTTTCCACTGTCACCCTGCTATCCAAAAACCCCTCTGCCACCCTAACTCTCTCCTACCATGCTATCATGCACCTTGCCTTCCTTTTTCCATACCCACCTCCTGTCCACATTACTTTCAACTTACTATTTCATGTTGAAACACCCACTGCCTCGCTTCTACCCACACATCCTTCTCCCACCCTAACATTTTATACTACCAGGCTAGCATGCACTTTACACTTCTTACTCCTAACACAGCATCCGATATATAGGTAACAAACATATATACAGATTATTAGGTTAAAAAGCTTGTGTTTGTGTTGGAAATACCATAAAATAAACGATTAATTTATTGGAAGACGTTGCCAGAACAGCAATTTGAAGGCATATTGCCTTCAAGATTTGGGACAACGTCTTTTCACCTGTGTTAGCTTTGCCATCTTGTATAGCAATGAGACATGGGCTTCAAACATCTGATCTGCAACGGCTTCAGCATACTGATCATGTCAAGATCAGATAGATGTGGGCTTCAAACTGGAAGAAAAGATCCCATCAGTTGTGCTTCTTAAGAAACTTGGTATCGGTGAGATTTACCGATGCCTTATGCACTCAGCGTCTCAAGTGATTCAGCCATGTATAGTGTGCCACATCTTACATGAACGCATTTGGATATTGCTGGCATGTGGTAGACTGAGAAAGACATGGTTTGAGTACATAAGAAGTGATATAACTGCATGCACCATGGCTGATGTCAATCACACTAGCGCCTGCTCCACCGTGTGCTCCAATGGTATCACCAAGGTAATAAAACCTCTCAACAACTTCAATAGCTTCGCCATCCAGTTCTCATCCATGATCTGTATATTGCATTAATGTGCAATTAATTTTAATAGTTGAATTGAGAAAATAGTTAAAAGGTGCAATTTGTGGAGAAAATAATAGTTAAACAGGAAGGTCTCCCCAAAAAAGGAGCATAACAAACGAATTTGTTTCTTTTCAATGATGTACATCTTGAAAATAGACAAAATGTCTTGGTTACCCTATACATTTCGAGGGGATGTTATTTTGTTGTAACTATTATTTTATATTTCTTTCTGTTTCAGCTTGATGTTGTTGAAGGAAACTGGTTTACGAATTTGATACGATGGAAAAAATTTGATTTGGAAAGAATGATTGGACAATTAACAGAGAAACCAGACCGGAGAAGGTATGGCAGGATTACATAATTGATACTTTAATGCAGCCACATTCAAGACACATGGCTACAGAGAAATAGGCACATATTATTATTATCATTAGTATTATTTTTGCTAGTTGTTTTAAGTTATACATTACATTTTAAATTAAGTAAAAGGTAACCGCAGGGAAAGTGTTTAGAAAACAAAATCTTTAAATTCTCTTCGATAAATAAAAGAAAGTTGCTAACTGGAAGTTATTTTATTGTTTCAGAAGACGGCGTAACAAAATTTATATTTGGCAGACCTACAGATGCCCCACCCTCCAGTCTAAAATCTTGAATTGAATTGGACAAAAAAAAATTAAAATAAATAATTAGATATTAAATCTGATCAACTATAATTTTTAATTTTATTTTCACAAAAAAAATTAATATCCAGGATGGAACCATTTATTTTTCTGGAATTTAAGTCATGTAAGTTCGCACTTAAGGATAATTTTGCGAGCCTATTGTTTACATTAGTTAGCATTTTAAACTAAACGCATTTGCGTATTAAACTTTTATATGAATTTGAAATTTTTCTAATTCATTATTTTTTCAATTAAACAATTTGATTCAATAAATTTGTGCTTTAAAACATAATTTCTAATAAGATTTTTAAAAAACAAAAAAAAACAAAACGTTTTAATAAAAAAAAATCAAAGTAAATATATAATTTTTGAGCGACTCGTACGATAAATCTCAGAGAATGTGTTGTTTACATGTTATTAATCAAATAAGACGCCCCTGTCCATCTCTCTCTCTCTCGCTCTCTCTCTCTCTCTCTCTCGCTCTCTCTCTTTCTCTAATCTGACGTCATGTTAACACCTGTGGATTTCTTGAAATAGAACTTTCTGTGCGTTCGAAATAGAACGTTATACTTAATAATCAGAGGGCGGGGAACCAAATGTTGGAATGTACGCCGAATGTTCCATCATATTCTATTACAATCTAATTTAATTACGTAACTCAATTATAAAGATTTAAAAAAAAAAACAATGTCTTTAATTAATTCTATTCATAATTTTTATTAAGATCAAGGAAAATATTTTAAATACATCTGGAAATCTGAAAAAAACAATCATGAGTGTATATTTGCGAATATTAATTTATTAGAAGCTTTAAAACAAATTAATTATGTATATTTGAAAGATGCGTGATACTTGGGGAAGTTTTGGAATGAGTATATACAGGATCTGATAAGTAGATATAAAAAGAGATAATATAGTTTCGGATTCAGACAGACAGATACATAATCTCCATTATTAATAATCTATTAATAGATTATACAAAAGCTAAATTAATCAACGTTTGTTTCCTAGTGGCTTTTTTCCTATATATTTTAATCACACAAAATACATGCTAAAATATTCTTTGGTTTTGAGATTGAGTTATGTTTTTAAAAAATAAATTTCATTTTTATTGTTCTAATTAGCCATAATTTGCAATGTACTCACCAAGTGTTTATCAATCTTGCTTCCATCACTCTCTTTCTCTGTTAATAGTCAAAAGTTAATAAACTATAAAACTCAAGTTGAAATCGTCTATTATATATATATATATATATATATATATATATATATATACTAGAAGAATATCCGTCCCAGGACGCCTTAAATTAATTCCCTAAATATAAGTTTTTCATCACTTTTGTCCCTTATCAAGATTAAAATCAAAATATAATGATACTAAACCTTATGTGTAGAATCCATATTCGACTTTTCATCAAAATCCATTAAATTTTGATTCTAGAAAAGGCTTAAGCTTAAGGGGTCTTAAGAAGAAATTGAAATTCAAAGAATCTTGCTTAATGGGTGTCAATTGACTATGGATCAAATTCAATGCAAATCTGATATATTTGAATTTTCAAATGGGAGGTTGTGCCCATATTATGCACCCTAAAAATACTCAAATACTGACAAAAATCGGAGGTATCTGAATTTTCACAGAGACTTTCATTCCATAAAACTAAATTAAACTAAATATAGCCCACATCTGGACTCCTTACACCTAACAGCTGTGTTCCAAAATCCATAATGATCGATTAATTAGTTTAGGAGTGACTCCTGTACATACAAATATATAAACATATTTAAACATATATATATATATAGTAATTTATGAAAATATATTTTCATAAATTACTACCTAGCTCTACTCACGTATCGAGCACTGTTTAAGTAAATACTGAAAATTGATACATAAAAAATTATATCTCCTTAAAACATTTTATGTGGATACATGAAATAATATATATATATATATATATATATATATATATATATATATATATATATATATATATATTGAAACCTCTTTAATGCGTCTGTCTCTCGGCAACTTCTTTCAATGTGCAAATTTATATTGCAAACATGTCAAGCTGTTAGCTTTTCTTGACTTTAATTATACTTTTATAACAATTTAGTTCAATTAATAATTTAATGGCCAAACGATACAATTACCAATAAATATAGTTCTCAAAATCCTATTTAAAATAAATAATAATTTGGTAAAACAACAACAAAAAGAACAGTTTAAAAAATCGAAAATAGTTGTGAGATTGAAACACGATTTGTTAAATACCATTTATTGAATGATCTTTTAAAAAACTGTAAATATTTTCTGACAAAAAATTGAGAGAAAAGATTAAAAAAGGATGGGGGGGAGTAATGAGTAAAATAAAAATGAAAGTAAAAAGATTACTCCTGGACAACGCTGGGCAGGGTACAGCTAGTGAATAATATAAAACCATGAACTTCTTTTCAACTGATACTAAAATAATTGTTTTTTTTCTTCCAGGTGGATTTCCCCACCAGTGACAGTGAGTCCGTTCTATTCACCAATCCGGAATGAACTTTTCTTTCCAATGGCACTTTTTCATCTACCATTTTTTTCAGAAGAAGGACCTCAGTAAGTACCCATTTTATATTATGTACAGCCACACATTATTAATCACGAGTGTACACTTTCTGTCAAAAATGCTGAGAAAAAAAATTAGTATGCGTCCCTTGTGTTCGCACTAATATTCGTATTCATATAAAATAACGTCACAGTCAGTGAAGTAAAAAAAAAGAAGAAAGAAAGAAAACGTCTTGAATTAGAAAGTTTTAAAAAAGAAAAAAGTATCAATCAGTACAGAAAGAAAAAGTAACCTCTCATTATGGAAATAGAGTGAAGAATTTCTTTCCAAATTCATTTTAGACAGCGGAGGGGGAGGGGCAGACTCAGGCTTGCTATTTGCTTTCTTCCTACCTCTAAACATATGAAAAGGTTTCGTCCGGCAGGTTTTACTCACTAACTTTTGTGTGGTAGGGGTGAATATATATATATATATATATATATTGTGAAAATATATTTTAGCATATACTTTCAATACTTTCTGTTTACCAACCTCTTCCAATTTAAGCTCGATGATTGTCAACCAGTAACAACAGAGCATATACAGGGTGGCGCAAAAGTCACGCATTAGTTTAGCATTGCTGAAAATCCAGACACCTTAACTCGAAGACGAACCACTCAGATTGGGATGTCCAGAAGGTCACTTCAAAGAATTTTGCGTGAATTGCATGTTTCTATACAAAATTCAATTGGTACAGGCATTACAACCCACAGATTTGCAATTACGCATAGCTTATACTGTTCACATTCAGCAATTAGCCAGAGAAAAAAAATGAATTCATCCATAAGCTGATAATGAGCGACGAAGCCCATTTTCATCTGAACGGGTTCGTAAATAAGCAAAACTGCAGAATATGGGCCATTGAAAATCCAAGAACCGTTCATCAGTGTGAATTACATCCACTAAAATGTACCGTATGGTGTGGTGTTACCTCGGAAAGAGTGATCGGTCCATATTTCTTTGAAGACGAAGAAGGTGTCGCGGTGACGATAACTGCACAGCGATATCAACAAATGATTGAAAATTTTTCAAGGCCAGCTGTTCAGGACAACCCAGAAATGTGGTTTCAACGAGATGGAGCTACTGCCCACACTGCCCAACAAAGTATGGCGCTCTTAAGGGGATTGTTTGGCGAGCGCTTAATTAGCAGATTTTCTGATTTTAACTGGCCTTCACGTTCACCGGATTTAACAGCCCCTGACCTTTCCCTTTGGGGTTATCTTAAGGAAATGGTATATGTGAACAAGCCTACAACGATTCAAGAGCTTAAAAACAATATCAGACATGAAATCCAAGAACTAGAGCCAGTTATTCTAAGGACTGTAATGGAAAATGCCCTAACTAGAGCCCGTCTTTGTGAGGCCGAAAATGGTGCCCATTTAAAGGATATTATTTTTTTAAACCTACTGCAACAAAATTACCAAGTAAATGTATTATTTATCAGAAAAGCCTAGTAAATTACTTGAAATGTTGTAGTTTCTATCACCTAAACAAACCAATGCGCGACTTTTGCACCAGTCTGTATAAGTAAGCAAAGTTCATTTATATTTCAAAAGTCAAGATTTTTTTCTTTTCTTAACAAAACATTTTTCAAAACATCAGTGCAAATTATTTTATGAATCGTTTCGCTTAAAGTAAACCAAACAACATTATTACGTCAATATTGGATCTATTCACCTCAAGTGCGTCAGAAAAAGTATATGAAAAGTTCTCAATTTGAAAGAATTACAGCGTATTGTGACAAGAAAAGTTCAGAAAGAAAAACTTTGAACTCACATGCGACCAGCTTCCTCAGACTTTCTGAAAAAAATTTATTTCATTTCAGGAAGCTGTTTCTCAAGAGAGATCGCAGCTGAAGCATCTATACACATATGTAATAAATAATGTTTGTATGAATAAAAATGCATACTAAAAAACAGCTCTACTTTTTATTGAGCACTTTTTATAAACACTGGAGTGTCATTTGATTAACATCTAGGAAACAACATTAATACATGTACTAATATATATATAATATTAAATTATTTTTTTAATATTTTACCTACGTACAACGTCGTTTCGAGCTTACGGCTCTCATCAGTGCAGGGAAATAGCAATCTCAGACGGTCATAGGGTACAAACCCGGTTCACAGAGACACCTTGAATCTGTAAGCGTTCACCTAGTCACATTAGGCCACGAGATATTATCACGTGATAACAGAGAAATTAAGTGATATTTACACTGAAAACGGCTAGCATAAATATCTAAACATTCGATAGTACTCAACAACAGAGTCTGAGCATTTTATATATATATATATATATATATATATATATAGGATCAAATATAAACTAAAAGTAAAACTTTTAGTAGATGGAACCTATAGTGAAGAGGTTTAGCTCAATATACGAGATAGAGCAATTGTAGAGATAGAAGAAAAGCCTTGGCTCAAGGAAAGAATAATAAACACCAGTTTATTACTGAATACACCCTGCATTGAACAATTGAAATAAATTTGGACAATCGTCGCATGTTTATCACTCTTTTTTCTTCTATCTCTCTCTCTCTCTCTCTCTCTATCTATCTCTATCTCTGATCCAATCACAAAAATTGTAATGTGATGTGATTGGCAGTGTGCAACTCAATAAATCTCCCATTTCCTCAACCTGATGTTTTTTTGAGTTATTAATTTCCTGGTTTTAAAAGAAAAGATTGTCTGACAGTCTTTGATTTTCAGCGTTCTGATTCTACAACAAATATAGCAGGAGCCGCTAAAATTGTTATGTTGACTGACCGAGTCGACAAGCTCAATTGTTATAAGATAATTAAGGACTAAATGTCACACCAATTCTCCTATGACAAAATGTCAGCTGAAACAAGATTTACTAAGAATGAACTTTTAAGACCAATTTTTGTAAGGTCTGTACATATATCTGATACTTTTTCTTTCTTTTGTAGGGCACTGAATTTTGGAGCCATTGGATCCGTTATAGGTCATGAAATAACTCACGCATTTGGTATCAGAGGTAAGACAATTACATCAAGTCATAAATCTTATATTCAGTTTTTGCTTGTGCTCTCTGTGACTTCATGTTCGCATCCTTTTTAAAAAGGTCAATTTCGCATCATTTTCCATTTGCATCTACACGAATCTAGCACAATGCTGCTGAATGTGATCGCTCTCCTCAATGTATGCATTACATATGTGCTATATAAGGAATTAGTACAATCGTTACCGATGCGGACTGCAGGCTCGGCATGTGTCATTTAGTATTTAAACTAGCAGAACTACCTGGCGCCATAAAAAACAAAATAGAGGTTAAAAAGTGTGTGTAACTTCTATCTCTCTACCTCTCTCAATCCGTCTCTCTATCTTTCTCTCTTTCCTCCTTCCCTGTTTTTCCACATCCTTCTCCCTCGCTCCTTTTTCACCTCCGCCCAGCCTATTCTTCTCTCTTGTTTTAATGTATTGAAAATAATAATAATGTAAGTCATTCACTTTTCCTTTATATAACATTGAAAATGGCTGAAAAAACGCAAACCAGGCCCAGCTGACCCCCAAAGAATTATACTTTTTTTAAATTTCCGATATTATTCACCAGGGTAACGCCGATCAAGAATATACCAACTTTGTGGCTGTTTGTTTCATAGTTTTTTTTACTTTTAGCTAGACACACATACACACAACCGCCCTTCATTTAATAGATAATGGGAATGGAATCGTCTGTGTATCCTATAAAAAGAACAAGAACTAACAAGATCTCATGGGACTTGCTAGCTCAACCTCGCGATTGTTAAATTACTCTGTTCACCTTTTCACTATATTCCGGTTACAACCACATGATATGTTCAAATTTTATCCAAATAGTAAAATTGTTTCTTCCCTAATACTCTTCGGAAAGGTATGAACCAATCTCGACTCCCCTCCAGCTATCAGTAAAATAGTAGAGTAGACTAGGCTCTGAAGTCTTCATAAGGCAACTCGTCTAGAAGAAAATGAATCAATAAATGTTATTTATTTAGAGTTGACAACTCATTCGGAAGTTTCATCATTAAACTTTAATCCAAAGCACGAACTATTAACCATAACCAATCTGTTGACAGAACCGTGAACAACCAAAATGGTAGATATTTAAACACACGAAAGTTGAAAAAGTATATCGAGCGTTTATTTTACAATATAGGATAGACTGTCTTTCAAGTGTTTATGACCAGATAGGTGTCTGACACATGGTACATTATGCAACTCTATAGTGGACTGGACCAGACTTTAAAGCCTTAATATAGCAACTACTTTAAAAGGAAAACAGAAATAAAACCTGCAACCAGATAAGTAATTAACCCATGGTATACTGCACTTGCGAGCTTGAAACCGATTTTATAAAATTACTTTCCATATGATGATCACTAAACGAGAGTAGAAAGTGGACCTTGCGTTTACTTTCGGAAGCCTCGTAACTCTCGCTTCCCTTATTTTCTCCTAAAGTCCTTACATTCCAGGAGCGATGTTTCTGACAAAGGGGGAAGAATTGCTGTTTTCTGGGTCGAAATCTATCCACCTAACAGTTATAATTGGCTAGTTTTTGTAGTAGTATTTTTTTAGCTCCTTACATCGAGTGGCTTCATGTCTTGTCTGGACCGATTTCTATAAAAAAAAGAAAAGCCAAAACCAATTTGCCAAAACTAATTTTAATCTTTGTAGTTTCTGCTTTCCGTAAAACATTTCTCTCTTGTTTTCCTTTGTAAGTGCAGTCAGCCTTTAGCTAGCTGAATGCTGTATGTTTCATTAAAACAGATCACAAGATATCAATTTCCTATCTTAGGTGCATTGTTATCGCAAGACTTATTGTTCTGCTATTGTGATTGGTGTTTTATATGTAAACATTTTACGTACATTCATTCCTCTACAATAAATCAAATGTCGTAGTTTACATCAGTGTAAAAATTTAAATATCATAGACTCGATTGCTGTATGTTTAAAATGGCGCACAAAGAAAATTAATTTCCAAATTGAACTTTTGTTTCAACAAGAAAAAATTAAGACTTTTTTTAATTACTCATGTTTTTTTCTTTAATTCCATTCTATTTGTCTGTTGTTTTTAACATGGAATGTGCGCTGTTCCGATTTACTTGCCTCCACACGAGGGCAGAGGTAGAGACAAAGTCGCTTTTTAATGTGGGGAAAATCTAACCCGCCAAAAAGGGGAACCCTGGATTGGGACAAAAATAAAAATTGTCTCAGCCTAGAAGGACTTCTCCTTCACAGACCGAGGACAGAAAAGATGAAGTGTAGTATCGGAACAGATATTACACTTTGATCTTAGCCATGAAATAAAATTATGGGGATGGTTTTAATATAAACTTGAATGGAGCTTTGAAAATAATACATTTTTCCGAATTCTTTTACGATAATCACAAAGTTTAGTATTTAAGTGTTATCAATTCATTAATAAAAAAGAAGAAAAAAAACTTTTTTAACAGGTTTTAAGAATTCTCGTTTTTTTTTTTGCAATTCCTATTGCACACCTGTCCTGTAATAAACGCTGCTTTTAAAATAATTTTTGAGATTAATGATGCTAGAAAATGTGATGCAATTTGGGATTTTGTGAAGTGACGATTTTATTTTATTTTAGTTTCTTTTTATCTTATGTCATTTTTTTTAAAACTTTTTTTTTTAAATAAAACTCATTTGCACCGATTTCACCTAAATTTTTTGTTTATCTTCTGGTAGGTATGCACTATGATGGCAAGGGCCAGCTGAGAAATTGGTGGGACCCAGAAACTGCAAAAAAATTCAACATCACAACACAATGCGTCAGAAAAACATACAGCTCATACAAAGTGGAAAATTTAAACGTAAGTCGCTTTATTTTGAACAAAGGTTCCCAACCAGGGAGTCATTCTCCTCCAAATGCTCGTAATTTCAAACTGTTGAAGTCTATGCATTTTACATATTGTAATTTTGGTGTGCATCAAACTATCTTCTACTAATATTCAATATTATTTTCATGTATATTTTTATATAAATATAATTTTATTTTATTTTCAATGTCTTTACTTGTGCTAATGAGTTATCCCCCTTTATTCTTATTTGTAGTTTTAAAATATATACTTTTGTTCGCTCCCAAACAAAGCATATTGCTACTCAAATATAAGGGGTTACTGTGATAGAGGCCAGATTTATATTGCTACTCAAATATAAGGGGTTACTGTGATAGAGGCCAGATTTATATTGCTACTCAAATATAAGGGGTTACTGTGATAGAGGCCAGATTTATATTGCTACTCAAATATAAGGGGTTACTGTGATAGAGGCCAGATTTATAGGGGGAAACCTAAGCGAAGAGTTGGGCAATGAAAAGTTTATTTACATTACATTTAAATTTCTGAATGTCGGTACGATCGGGGAAACAGGGAGCATGAAGGGAATTCCATGATGGACCCTTTTAAGGGTTTCAGTTTTGGGGAGAAGATTTTTGAGAGAGCCGATTTTAGGGGGACATTTTAAAGGAAAACCGTTTTAGGTAATACTCAAATGTGAGAGAGCGGGAGAAATGTTATGATGAATACAAACAAAATAATGAATTCAAAAGCATAAGTTCACAAAAGAGATATTTATATATGTTTAAAATGGAAGTTTACGTAGATAGGAAAACATAGAATAGTTGATCATATTTTGAGAGTCCTTGTAGAACAAGGGAGATTATTGGTTGAGATATCGAGGAAAGCTGAGTCGATAATTTAAGGGACGTGAATTATCCACGGGTCTTAAAAATCGTAATCAAAACTTCCCCACTTAAAATGTTCATTTGATTGAAGGTTATTAATAAGAGTCAATGTTCATTTGTTTTCATTGTAGAAAGTTCAGTGAGAAATGTTAGGAGTATTAAAGTGGTTAAGTTTATACATTTGTTTTTAATCAGCAGACGATAAGGTGAAAGAGTTAATGCATTGTGTATGTGTGTGTGTTGGTGTCAGAGTGGCTATGAGTGTGTGAGTGGAGAAATGCATTCTCAGCTTTCCCAAAGCCCCATAGAGGGAAGCTGGTGAAAGGTCGATGTTAGCTCTGTCGTGGATGTGGGCTCAACATACTTGTTGAATGAAAAAATCTGGCTTTTTATTTACTCTTAGTGGATCAAAACAGCAAATTTCATAAATTCAGAGAAATGTATCTGATTGACTTAAATTGTTTTTTTTGTTTTTATTAATTTAGGCAAGTGCATGCGTCGAGCCATATTCACAGAAACGAGTTTAAGCAATTTCATTTTGGGCACTGAAGGGTAAACTTGGTAGCTACAGGAGTTCCAAAGGCAATCAGTTCAACGAAAGAGGTTATCATATCAGTAGAAAATCTGCTGGCATTCAGTGATATCTACAGTGAAGGGATGGGATTTTGCTGTGGGTCGTGGGTATTTTCGTCAAGGGGGGCATAAATACAGAAAGCTCATCGGATTCATAGAGATCCTATTGGGAGAGAGAACGTCTGAGAGTTCTTTCATGGAAAAATTGTTATTCTAAAACCAAGTCAAAAAGAAAAAAATGATTTTATGTTTTAAGTTTAGGAAGGTATGGCATGTTTGAGTGACGTCATAAATTGTAGCATGCTAAACCTATTAATTTCAATGTCCAGTGCTGAATCTACACAGGGTCTCTGATTTCAGCATTTATTTTCATAGTTGTCTATTTTTATATAAATATTTTTCAAGAGGTCTTTACTTGTGTTAATGAGTTATTCCCCTTTATACTTATGTGTATTTATGAGTTATCTCCCTTTATGCTATTTTGGTCAAAAAATATGAAATAATAAATATCAACAAGAAAACCACTACTGCTTACAAAGAAAACATTGGATCTTTGCTTTCAAATCGTACCTAGTTACGAAAAGGACATTTATATAGCAACATCATCAGATCGTCTGACGCATAAACATAACTGATTAATAGAAAATTCCCACTCCGTCATGGCCGCCATATCTAAAATCTGAACTTTCAACCTCTAAAAAAATATCCCATTATATTTTTGCCTGTTTCTTCCAAATAAATTGCTTTCACCAATTTGTTTAATTATTAATAATAATATATATATTTGGCATATCAGAAGAAGGATCGACCCGTAGTCGCTATTCTGAATTCACAACCACAAGCCGCAATCAATAGAATGTCTCTCCGGCACCAAACAGTCATATTTTTTTAAAAATCAAAATCTTTTTCAATGTAAAACTTTATAATTAAAACTTGCTGGAAGGAAAAGTTTCGTATTTTTATTTTAAATAATTTCTTTTAGAAAAATAAGTAATCAAATATGTGGTTAGATTTTTTTTTTCTTTCGGAAAATATAAAATGTTTTTATTTTGGTACTGGTGCAGATTAGGACCCCGGACCCAAGCTAACACTGACCCTAACGATAATCCTAACCCTAAACCTAACGACGCCAAGTCGATTTTAGCTTGGGTCTTAATCTGCACCAGCACCTTTGTTTTTATTTTGAATGAATTATTTTAGAAAAATAACTAATCAAATATGCTATTTGATTTTTTCGGAGGAAAATTTTCCAAACATTAAAATATGAATTTTTCTACCAATCATAGTATAGTCGAATGGCATATATTAAAAAAAAAAAAAAACATTTTTCCTTTATATTAAATTTTCATTTAAAAAATTATTCCAGCAAGTTTTATTTATAAAATTTTACATGAAAAAAATTTTGACTTTTTAAAAATTATTACCGTTTGATGCAGGACAGACTATCTATTGCTGTTGTGAAATCGGAATAGTGGCATGATGACTACGGGTCAACATTTCTTCTGATACGCCATATAATTATATATAATTGGAAATTTAATTATTTAAAAAAATATTTTTTAGTATTTCTACACAAACCAAACCAAACTAGTATTTCTACACAAACCAAACCAAACTAAACCGACTTTTGCCAAATTAAACCTAAAATTAGCTTAGGATTAGGTTAGGGTTTGTTTAGGGTTAAAAATACAGTTTGGTTCGTATTGTGTAAAAGTACCTATTTTTTTAAATAGTTTAATTATTAATTATTTATCAAAAATAATTAATTAGAAAGTAACAAGCAAGGATTAACAAATAATGAATTCAAACTTATTTTTTATAAATGGGAATTTTTCTTAACAAAATTTAAATATATTATAAATTCACATTATTATATAGCCTTACAAATTAAACATCGAGTAATAACGTATCTAATACATAATTTTGTCGAAACAGACGAAAATAAAATCATGGATTTGTGGGGATTAACACCGGTCAAAATTTCCGACCTCAGATATGGCGAACATGACAGAGTGGAAATTTTCTATTTAACTACCAAAAGATACCTGAATAAAATCAATTTAAATTTCACAAAACTCCCATTAAAAAAACAGGGTCGAGTGGCTACAGCTATGGTGCTATTGAACTTTCTCACCTGGAGCAATTTTCGTTCCGGTTAATTTGGGTTTGCATTGTCTCCTCTTACCAATGTTCAGTCAATATTTTTACCCGATAATTAACTCTTTCAGAGCACTCATTTGTACCAGGTATTTTTAATTCTGTCATAGCCGATATCATTGTTTGTTCCTATTTATTTATTGTAATCATGTTCACATTGAATAACCGTGTGAGAGACAAAGGAGGAACTATTAAAATTCTGCAAAAAAGTGATATTTTTCACAAAGCTCGATTTTGTGATGTTGGACATCAAATGGTTCAAAGTATTCTCCCTAATAAATTATTTTGGTACAATATTCCAATAAATAATTTTTCGCCAATAAATAATTTTTCAAAATATTCATTATGGTCTTCTTAACTTAACCCTAACTGACAACCACTTGAACTTAGGGTTAGTGGTAACAAAAAAATTAACCACCATAAATGCTAGAATGGCCTGGAAATGGGGGGTCGTTTTAAATTAAATATATATACGAAACTGATCCCATTTTAAATTCTAAAATAACTCTACAAAAATGCTTTAGTTACCTATATTTCCTCTACAATTCTGCCTCGATCCAGGAATGTGCCCTACTCGACTATGTCTCCGACAGTGTAGATGCAGCATTTTCTTTGGATCCAAGCATCCAAATTCATGTATTATGTGATTTTAATATCCATCACATAGATTAGCTTGGTTTCTCGAGCTGGTAACTGCTCGCGTAATTTCTCGATTGCATATTTCCTTTAACAAACCGTCACTTTCCCAATCAAACTCCAGATCGTGAGGATCAGCAAGCCTCATTTCTCGACCTATTCTTGAAAATACTACCCGAGGTTTGTGTGACGGAGGCCGATAGCCCACTTGAACACTGATCACCTTGTGAAAATGGTTGATATCACAATAAACCTCCGACCTGAAACTGAAGCACTATTGCTAAAGACACCGAGATATTACTAACGGGCTGATTGGGAATCCCTCAGACATCACATTAGACAGAGTAAAACATTTTCACTCCATGCTGAGCAGTACACAAATGAGGTAACCGAATGAGGTATTGTTGTCACATCTGGACTGGTGCGACAACTACTAGTCTCTCCCTCTTGGACAAAAGAGTCTCTAACCTAAGAGGTCCCGCACTGTCTATCAAGCTTCAGTCCCTGTTCCTTCGCCGCAATGTTCCATCTCTGTGTTTGTTTTACAAGTACTTCCATGGAATGTGCTCTGCCGAACTTACTGCTTTTGTACATCCTCAACGTAAATACCCCGGACCATCCTGACAAGCAGCAAAATCCCGCCCCTTCATTGTAAACGTCCTCAGATGCCGGAAAAGTTTTTTACTCTAATAGCTTCTTTCCTCGAACCGCTGGCCTTTGGAATTCCTTCCATGCTCCCTGTTTTTCCGACTGTACCAACATGCAGAAATTTAAATGTAATGTGAACAAACATCTTGTTTCACAACTCCCCACTTAGGATGCCCCCTTATAAATCTGTCCCCTAATTCACAAAAGCCTCTTATGTCTTAGTGACAATATGTCTTGTTTAAGGTGAATAAAAGTAAAACATCAAATAAAAAATAATAATCGCCTAAAAAAAGTAGAATCTCATTGGGGGGGGGGATTAATCCTTTTGGGATATTTTAAGTAAATGTGGTATTATGGTGACTGCTGAAGTGAAAGTGGTGGAAGGAATAAACAAAGCTTGGGCGAACTGATCAAAATGCATCTAGTTACGAGTAGAATAGACAGAGGCTGGCCACAGACGCCTCTATACACACTTCCCAAACTTTTTATGGCTTTGTACCTAATTTGTACATGAAATTATATTCTTTATTTGTGAATGAATAATTCAAAGTGTAGAATCTGTTCTGCCCTCGGTCAGAGAAAGAGTAATCCTTCTAGACTGACGCAATTTATTATTTTGTCCCAATCTAGAGTGACCCTTTCTTGGTAGATAGGTATTCCTCACCTTAAAGGCCGACCTTGCATCTAACTTTGCCCTTGTGGGGAGAAAAGTAACTTTATTTTCTTTCAGGGAAAAATTATGATACTCCTTTAAAGTAACAATGCCGTTAAACAAACATCTTTTAGTTTTAAAAATGTTGTTAAACAGACCAATTCTAAAGGCGGATTTTCCAATAGTCATAAACTCATAGAATCTTGGAGCATTTCAGTAACAAATGTTTTGGTTTTTCTTATTATTCTTTTTTTAATTTTACTTATTAATGATTCATATTTCAAGTTTTAGTGAAAACAAACAAGTAGTTTCTTTTTCATTTAAATTTTCGAATTTTCTCACATCTCTCAAAAAAGAAGGTAATGCCTGGGATGATGGTATCATGACAACAGAACAGATACGACACATCTCCAAACCTTTCAAAAAAGGAGGAGGTAATGCCTGGGAGGATGGTATCATGACAACAGAGCAGATACTACACTACACCCCTTAATTGAGTAGTTAAAGATAGTACATTAGTCTGAAATAGTATATACTATACTATTTCATAATAAACACAATAGTCTTAAATAGTACAGTTTTTGCTTCAGACAGACAGATACATAATCTCCATTATGAAATATATATATATATATATATATATATATATATATATACTAAAGCCCCAGGGGTTTAGATGGTTTGGGTCACGGGTCGTCTAGATAAAATGTCAAGGGATTTCTTCTCCCCCTCCCCACCTCTGTCTCATGTTTTAACGGACAATGTCATCGTTTAGTGTATTTTTCCACTCTACATGATCATACCCATCTGTTTTGATGAATGACATCATCCAGTGTGCACGGGGACAAACAAGCGAGATCCACAGGGTTTTAGTAGTGTATATACATATAATAATAATTAAATATCATTTATTCATCTACAGACAAGCTTGTTTGGTCTTTTGAAGACTCATCAGTATAGATTTAAACAACTGATCTACCTACCAACGGGTTCGAACTTACAACCCTGGGTCTTGTAAACCAGTAAAAACAAAGAAAGTAATATGGTGTTATGAGCACAATGAAAAAGTAGGTAGTTGTACCTACCCTGGTACGGCATTCACCCTGGGCGGGTTGAACCGGCTTCCTCCAAATGAGGAAGTTTCATGGGAATAACAAATTCACAAGCGGTCCCCAGTCGCATGTATATCCCTGTTAGGGGTGAAGACAACGTTGGGTTTTTTTCAGTTCTTGCAGAGAGGTGTTGACGTCCTCCTACATACAGCGCCTGGTATTCCCAAATGGTCACTCATCTGGTACTGACCAGACTCAATATTGCTCAACTTCAGTGATCTAACAAGGACTGGTGTGTCAACGTGATTATGCCGTAGTGATCGTCATTTAATCCCGAGCAACGTTGGGTCTTCCTGCTAGTATACATATAAATATTATTATCCACAGATAAAGTTGTGCAAACAAAAAACTATAAAATATTGGCAAAGTATAACAATATGTAGATAATATGTCTTTATATTAAGCCCAGTTTATGGTAGAAGCATGACTTTTCGTCTATTACTATATATTATTTTAGATATCAATTTATACTTCACATGGTATATTTACTTCCCTCCCAGCACGGGAAGATGTGGCACAAGGCTGGAAGGTCAGGTAACTAGGCCAGCACACAAGAAGTCGTGTACTCTGCTTAAGCAGCCCCATCAACATTCCCCAGTGAGGGCGCCTCAGGCAGTTAGCTATGAACTAGCTCCTTCCCAAAGTGAGGGTGAACCTCCTACAGCTGAACAGAACAAATACCATATACTGACAGAAAAAAGTCCACCGCAATAGTCCTGTTTATGTTGAACTGATTGTCGAATATGGATTTGCGACTGATATGATTGGCCTAAGAAAAGTGACGGCTTTCTTTGCGGCGAGTTTATTAGTGCGGGGGAAAGGGTTAATGTCTTTTTATATGAATTAGAGGAAAATGTTTTATTTTAAAAATGGCTTTATGCATAATGATGTGTTATATTTTTTTTTTATTTGCTGCCAGGTGGATGGTGACATGACACTAGATGAAAATATTGCCGATAATGGAGGTCTTCGGGCTGCGTATGTGGTAAGTTGCGAATTACTTTTAAAGCTCAGCATAGAAAAAAAAACGACCTTTTTTTTTTTACAAAATTGTAAATGTATTTTGTTTGAAACTCTATAAACAAGTTATTAAAATTGTAATTACGTCTCAATCAGTTGAACTGGAGTGGCGGAAAAGTTTTCTGATTTCGGCTTGAGAAAAGTAATTGAAGTAACAATTAAAACCTATCACATATACGTGACTTATTTGCTTACTCCAGAGAGCTTCACCACATCCTTAAAAACAAAATTCCGCCACTTATCATGGTCTTGGGACAATCTTTCAGCTGTCAAGGGCGGCATGCCAGTCTCAACCCTTATCTGGTTGACCTATCTTTTTGATATGTTTTCTTTACATAGATGGAGTTTCGTCGCTGAAAAACATGTCCAATCCATGTTAATCCTTTGTTTCGAATAACGTTGATGGATCTGTTAATATTAAGCCTCTTTCTGATATCTGCATTTCTTGGTCTATCGCACAAAGTTCAATAAGATATAGATATCTAATAAATAAAAATAATTTTTAAAAATAATAATAATCATAAAAATAAAAATAATAATACTATATGAAATTAAAAAAATCCCACAATTTGGCTCCCTCCCTCCCTCCCTCCAAAAAAAAAAGGTGACACCAGCATCAGTTGGTGCTCCACAAATTGAATAACATGATTTCAAGAAAGCCTGTTAAAAGAATTAAATACCTTATTTGTGCATCATTGAATTTAACTGTTTACTTCATCAGGAAAGATCTTGCATTATTTTCCAATGAAACAAAATTTGTTGAATTTTTAGAGTTGTTGTTATTTTTCCTTTACAAATTTTAGTCCCCAACTAATAACATTCAAAATGTGGTTATTTTTTTTTTACAAACGACTTTACTGCTAATACTTTGCATCAGCAGATCCTCATACACTTGAGTTTGCTTTCACTTGGATATATACTGAATTACCTTCCTTTGTTTTAGATACTAAAGAATAAATATTTATACATAAACTATAAGAATACCTGTCTCAGGACAGGTAAAATGAATTCCCCGAACAGAACAGTTTTGCACCACTTTTATGTCCCCTTTACGAAGATTAAAATCAAGAAATCATGCTAATAAAATTTATTTTTTAGAATCCTTATTCTAATTTTGATCAAAATCCATTACATGATTTTGATTTTAGAAAATGTCTCAAATTTAAGGCTTAAGTTTAAGGGGTCTTAAGAAGAAATTGAAATTCACAGAAATCTTACTTAATTGGTGTTTAATAACTATGAATCAAACTTAGTGAAAATCGGAAATATTTGAATTTTCAAATGGGAGGTTGTAACCATAATATCCCCCCCCCCCCTTAAAATCTTTTAAAAGTACCCCAAAGAAGTTGACATTTTGGGAATAGCTTTAATTGATGTCTAATAGCTATTGATAGAATTTCAAAAGGAATCAGAAGTATCTGAATTTTCACAGAGGGCTTCCACCCTCTCTTTGCCCCCTTTGCATATAACTAAATGTAGCCCACATTGCCCATCCTTATGTATAGCAGCCGTGCTCCAAAATTCATAATGATCGATTAATTAGTTTAGCAGTGAACCCTGTACATACAAATATATAAAAATATACACTTACCTAACTCTATATCAATAGAGATTATCTCCCTTTGTTTTAGACACAAACGAATATATAGACTAACGATAAATATAATATATATATATATGTTAGATGGTTTGGGTCATGGGTCGTCTAGATAAAATGTCAAAGGATTTCTTCTCCCCCTCCCCACCTCTGTCTCATGTTTTAACGGACAATGTCATCGTTTAGTGTATTCTTCCACTCTGCATGATCATACCCATCTGTTTTGATGAATGACATCATCCAGTGTGCACGGGGACAAACAAGCGAGATCCACAGGGTTTTAGTAGTGTATATACATATAATAATAATTAAATATCATTTATTCATCTACAGACAAGCTTGTTTGGTCTTTTGAAGACTCATCAGTATAGATTTAAACAACTGATCTACCTACCAACAGGTTCGAACTTACAACCCTGGGTCTTGTAAACCAGTAAAAACAAAGAAAGTAATATGGTGTTATGAGCACAATGAAAAAGTAGGTAGTTGTACCTACCCTAGTACGGCATTCACCCTGGGCAGGTTGAACCGGCTTCCTCCAAATGAGGAAGTTTCATGGGAATAACAAATTCACAAGCGGTCCCCAGTCGCATGTATATCCCTGTTAGGGGAGATAACAACGTTGGGTTTTTTTTCTTATATATATATATAAAATTAAAGTTCATATTTTTTTTTGCAAGCATCTAATTGAAATTTAATAATAAGGAATGAGGTAAAATAAAATGCCTTCAAAGCATGTTTAAGATGCGATATTAATTTTAAAAGAAAAATCGTAACAGATTTTTTTTTTTTTATAAACTTTCATTTTTAGTTTATAGCAATTACAAATATTTTGCCAAGTAAAATTGGCTTTTTCAATGTATCTGCAAATCCCGATGTTATGGGACCGTCCCGCTCCTGCTGGTGTAAACCGGGCGTGTGAGTTGGATGTTTTTTTTTTTCTCACTTTCAAATATGAAATCGCGCATGCTCACGAGATAGTTATAAAATTAAAGTTCATATTTTTTTTTGTAAGCATCTAAATGAAATTTAATAAGGAATGAGATAAAATAAAATACCTTCAAAGCATGTTTAAGATGCGATATTAATTTTAAAAGAAAAATCGTAACAGATTTTTTTTTTTCATAAACTTTCATTTATATATATATATATATATAAATATATATATATATATATATATATATTGAAACAGATTTTTTAATGTACTAAAGAGTCATCGCTTATTAAGGCCCATAGGCCACTCAAGGATAAGAGTTAATGAATTTATCAGGAGGACAGTAAAACAACATGAGAATTGGTAACGATGGTTGAGACTGGCCAGAAATTAGATTATTTCAGAGGATGGTTCAACAAGAATTTGTTAACATTGAACTTGAAAACGATCATGCTGTAGTTAGCTGGAAAGCAACACCATGGGATTGCGTTCGACAGACTGGCAGTTTTTGCAAAGAAACTTTGCTCATAAATGTTCCGTTTAGTTACCATTCTTGGCCTTTTGGCTAAGATCAAAGTGTAGTATCTGTTCCGATGGATACTGCACCCCATAGACTGGTATTGTCTTGGCCTTCGGGGCTTGATTTACGCCGGTCAATGGGTCTGTCCTGTGCAGTTCTAGGAGGTTCACCATCCCAGGCTTCGCCTTCCCTCTTTGGGGAGGAGTAAGTTTATTGCTTACTGCCTGAGGCGCCCTTACCAGGGAATGCCGACGGGGCTGCCCAGGCAATTTTTAAACCTCACTTTCCTTGGGTCACATCTTACTTGTGGGAGTAAGATAAAAACTGGCCTTGTGTCTAACTCCTGGAGAGGAGTAAATCAATACACAGAGAGAGAAAGGAAAATTATTTACAGTTGTTGTAGCTAGACGAGTTCTTGTTGTAAATGTTTTACAAGGGAGAACCATAGATTGGAGCCCAGTCGAGCACCTACCATGAAAATAACGATAGAGTAGAAAAAGACTAGCAACGTTTCTTGAAAGAGGCTGTAGGGAATAGAAGACAACATCCCCCACTAGGTGGAGAGAGCCATACAAAGCGTATTATAATATTATTAATAATCATTGAATATTGTAGTTGATTATACTACTGTCGTCTAATATTCTCTTGGTATGCTTTACAGGCATATTTATTATGGATTGAAGAGCATGGAGAAGAAAAACCACTTCCAGGAATTGATCTCACTCCCACACAACTCTTCTATGTCAGCTTTGCCCAGGTAAGAAATTATTTACTTATATATATATATATATATATATATATATATATATATATATATATATATATATATATTTGTATATTGCGGCAGAATTCTTTCACTAATAGACGTTTGATTGCAGAGAAACTAAATCCTTTTTTATCTTTTTTTTCTCCCACTGGCGGAGCAGCAACGTCGCGCTCTGTTACAGTGTATACAGGAATTCACCATATTATCTGGGCGCATGAACCTACCATCAACTAGGTCCGGTACGAGGGTGTGGAAAGAGTCTTTAATCGAACTTTCATAATAAATTCACCGGTTTTTAATTCATTGTACCACCAACATTACGTGCCTGAAGACGACTCATGCGGATTCAAAGTACTAGCAAATATGCTGAGATCCCTGTATACACTGGAAAAGAGCACTAGGTCGCTGGTCCACTAGTGGGAGGAAAAGGATTTAAAAAATAATCAAAAAAGTCACCTTTGACTTCCATTCAACGTCTTTCTCCGCTCGGCCACTGATATAACCTTACAAAATAAAAGTGAAATATATAATTATTTAAGATTCTCTGCAGTGTTCATACTTCCTGATAAGGGGAGCGAACGATGCAATATTGCTTTAATTTAGAAGCTTTTCATATTTACCTTACAGAGTGCTTTACCTTTAAAGGAAGCAATTAAATATTTTGATAATAAATATTTTATTTATTTATCCACATACATATATCTGAGACTCATCGGTGTAGCTAGATAAGGTTATACCACCAGTCGCTGAGTTCAAACACCTGTCTAAAGTCAACGTCTTTGGTTCCTAGATATAGAAATAAATATATAGCTTACTTACACAGCATTATTTTGGTGTCAAATATGTTTAATATAAATTAAATTGTATATATAATAAAACTGGGAGGCGCACCCAGTATTTTCCTCATGTCAAATAAAAATGTTATTTTCAGAAATGTTGAAAAGAAAGAAAGAAAAAAACGTTTTAAAAAGCTTTACTGAGGCCATTTGAAAAGATAATTCCATAGTCTGCAACAATATAAATTTGACCAAACACGCATACACCGCACCGCGAGAAATAATTATGCACGTTTTATTTGAAAAAAAACTAAATAACTTTTTTTCTTCCTTGCTGCATTTCTAAAAGGTGGTTTCCTTCTTGGATTTCAGATGTATTGTTCAGGATGGACGAAAGAAGGAATCTGGCACCAGATTCTCACAGATCATTTTGCTCCTGGGAAAGCAAGGTGAGCAATTCGGTTGCGATCACGTTTTCAATTTTAAGGAAAAGTAATTTGCAAAATTTTTTTTTTTTTTTCTTAACGTAGTTCACCGCAAACAAGGCAGGCCGCCACTGTAGACGTAAGGGGCTACTGAGAAGAAAGAAAAGGGGAGAAAGTTGGGGGGCGGGGGGTCAAACTAAATTGGGATCTGCGCAGCGAGATGTCTGTTTACATTAATTTTAAATTTCTGCATGTCAGTACTGTCGGGGAAACAGGGAGCAGGGAGGGAGTTCCATAGGCCAGCAGCACGAGGAAAGAAGCTATTTGAGTAGAAAGCTCTCCGGCATCTGGGGACCTCCACAGTGAATGGATGGGATTTAGTCGATTGTCGAGTTGGTCTAGTGAATTTACGTCGAGAGGGCACCAGAGTAGCCAATTCATCGGAGCATCAGGGATGTGAGTGGCCAATGGCAAAAAAATCAGAAATTCAGATGAATTTCTTAACGTAGGCACCTACGCTCCACCCCCACCCAATTTCCCAACCTACAATTTTGAACGGAACACTTTATTTAATCCATGGGGATAGCTTGCTCTTGTTCCATTAGCCATGACCAGGTAGAAGTCTCAAGTAATGTGTAATTGTATTCTTAGTATCGCCTGTACTGAGGATTGAACATTCAACCACCAGAGAATAATATAAATAAACAACATTTTGCTACATTTCAATGACCAAGATTTTATTCACCTTTCAAAACAAAAAAAATTTTGCTACAATTATGGATCCGTTTCGTTCACAGAACAACCAGTATTTTTATGTCAATGTCTTTCTTCCATGGACTCATCAGAAAACCAGAATGTTCTCAATCAAAAAAAAATACATGGAGATTTCTAAATCTCTCTCTTAATGGTAATGAATTCAATGTGAGTTGTTTGTTTTTTGGATTTCTGTGTATTTTTTCTGATTGAGAACATTCTGGTTTTCTGATGAGTCCATGGAAGAAAGATCCAGGATTGACATACAAATACCGGTTGTTCTTCTGTGAAAGAAACGGATCCGTAATCGTAGCAAATTTTTTTGTTTTGAAAAAATGATTGCTGTGGTAAATAAAATCTTGATCACCGGAATGTAGCAAAATGTTTATTTATTTATATATATATATATATATATATATATATATATATATATATATGAAGAAAAGTGGGGATAAAATGATCCAACGTAATGTACAATGAAAAAAGGAAAGCCAAGAACTATATGATTTATGTATTCATCAACGTTTATTTTTAATCATATTTTATGTTTCGAAATCAGTTGAAAACATCTCCACGTCTCTACTTTCTCATTATATTTGTTGTTCTTGCCCCCCACCCCGGTCCTCCACATCTACTGCCAGCCAAGCTTGGCTGTGAAATATTTTGACCCCGACAAACTTCCTAGCTAAAATAGCCATAAACTAATAAGTCAAAGCCATCAATCCCATTCATTTCACGTCCTTTGAAGGAGACAGGACACTGCTGATAACGCTATAACCAAAATCATGTTTTTCATTCACTGCTTGTTCACATCAACAACCATGCCGAAGTCTGGACACTTTCTGATAAATCAAAATTAATATTCTGTATGATTTTTCTACATTGCTTTGTTCATCTTGAGGAAGTCTTTCAATAAAGACGAAACATTGATGAATATATAAATCACATAGTTTTTGCTTTACTTTTTTCATTTTACATACATATATATATATGTAAGTAAATTACGTGTACAACAGAATGGTAGGATTAATTTTAGAGGAAGCATTATTAAAATCAATGAAACAGACGAGTGGGAAAAAGAAAAAAAAAAGGAAAATTGTTAAAATTACCTTAAGGCCTTGTCGTCTGACCCTCTGAGAGGAAACGTCAGAATGGTAAATTAAAAACTAAAAGTCGAATGAGAAATGAAGGGGGGAGAAAAAAAAATAAATAAAACTTATTTCAGTTAGAGGAAACGAATGAGAAGGGAAAAAAAAAAAAAAAAAAAAAATTAAATCTCTCAACGTTATGGTGGCTTTGAATCATTAAAGATCTCCAACTGATGTTTCAAAATCTTTTGTCTACACAGGCTAGGTCGATAGTTGTTAATGACTAACGCCTCAAGAATATTGAGATGGTAGTTCGACCTGGCACTGTGTAAAACAGAAAACCACCCATCGGAATACCTGTCAGAACAACTATTTGTACTAACGAGGTGATTACCGATGGCTGATTCCTGTGCCTGGAAGTTCCCGGATGATCTCAAAACCTTGTGTAGGCGAATATCACGTGGTATGTGTTGGGATATTCTAAATTCTAATCTTTGGGATGTCTTGCCAACGTAGTCAGCTCCACACTGACACATGAATTTATAAACTACAGAATTCTTTTGAATGGCTGGCAAAACATCCTTACGAAAAGAAGAGAAAAAGGTTCGAGTCGTGTAAACTACCCTCAACATGAGTAAACTACTCAACGTTGTTTTCCGGCAATCTATTGTTTTTTGCAGCTGGTTCATTAAATTACCAATGTCTCGAAGATTAATCTCATTTAACTCCATTTTCTAAATACTAAATTCAACTTCCGGTGAATTCTGAATGAATGGTACTTGGAGAAAAAAAAACGAAACTCTTCAATTTCGATTTCTTAATCGGCAGCTGCTTCATATATACTACAGAAGTGCCCAAATTTGTTTTGTTTTGGGGCATAAAAAGTATTACTTCAAATATTTGTTAAAATTTATGGTTTAAAAACTGGTGTGTACAAAATTTTTTTGTGGAACTTATCTATTTAAATAATTGTTTTAAAACGAAATAGTAATCGATGAAGTAATGTGTTACATGTGGAAAAATAAATATCTGAAATGTAGAGTTCGATTTATTAAGTAAATAATTTATAATAATAACAACATTAATAATAACATTGCTTTGAATGATATGGCCATGTTGAATAAATAGATGAGAATTCTTGAGTTAGTAGATAGAGAACAGTTAAGGTAGCAGGGTTAGTTCACAGTGGAAGGCCAAGAAAAACATGGGAGGAAGTGATGAGGATGGACAAGAGAAAGAGGGATAAATGAAAACCTGTCCAGAGATAGGTTAGTTTGCAATTCAATTTATAAAGCTGTCCAACACATGTCAGCATGTAAAATGGACGTTAAACTGGTGATGGTAATTCTTACGAAATGTTTACATACAACGGTAAAGAAAAAGAAATGGCTATTCAAAATGAAATATTGATTTTGTAGATGAGAATGTATTGACAAATTTTTTTAAATAGGCAGGCTTTACTTGAAAGATAAATATAAGATTTCGGAACTATTTCAAAGATAATTATTAAATTAAAGTCATAAGATACTGAATTTTAAAAAAAAATTCTTACGTTTTACTGAAAATTAGCAAAATTATCCCCCCAAAAGTCATAAAATAGTCAAATCCGGCATCAGTTAATCGGAAAACGACTTTGTTTACCAATTGACTATCGCTATGCAAAATATATGGAAGACAAAAATGTCATAATTTATCATTTTTAACTTTATATATAAAATGGTTTTGTAATAGTTTATATAAGTTGAAAAATTATTATCCATTAATTTCTTTATTCTTTTTAAGGTTATAAAGAAATTTGAGTACCCTTATTTTGTTGTAATAAAAAAGGAAATGCTTATTTAATTAAAATATTTGTGAATGTACGCAATTAAGATTTTCTTTAATTTTAACTAAAAAGAGTCATATTTAACTTGGTATTAGTTTTTTTATTCAGTAATACTCTTAAATTATTGATGACGTCTTTTTACCAATCTTTTTCCTTAGAATTTGAAATAAAACTTTTTTTAAATGTTAAAAATTATTTTTACGAACTGCGTCAATTTTATCAATTTTTTTTACATGATTAAAAACTAGTTATTCGATTTATTCTTAACGTGTCATAACGATAAATTACATTAATTCCTTTTAAAATAAAGTGTATTTTTTATTTTAAGTGTGAAAAAGTAGATTAAAGTCAATGACTACACTTACAATTTATTCATTAAAACAAAATTAAAACATTAACAATTATTTATAATTAAATAAATAGAATTCACTTTTTAAAGAAAATGTCATATTTGAACTATTTATTTATTAATAAATAATTTTTAAATAATATTTATTAATGACAAAAACAAGGGCAAACTTACGTTTTATCTTTCCAAGTAATTGATAATGAATTGTGAAATTAACGAAATCGATGAATCTCTGAAAATAAAATTTTATGGGGAGAGTGGTGGGAGGTCTAATTGCGCCTGTTTATTATAGAATGTGGCTTCCATAGCGCTCCAAGTGAATCGTTAGTAGAAATTATTCAATTTTTTAAATTCTTTTTTGCGTTATGTTCCTGAGTCTAAATTTTTTCAATATTTGGTTTATTTTCAAGATTATAAAAAAAAAATTCTTGAGCTGTTGGTGACACGTTCATGTACGAAAGGGAAATATAATTATGTTGCATTTTTTATTTTCCAGAAATTCTAATCATTATAATCACATAAAATATTATTTGCAATTATATTATTTTTTGGGTTAAAATATTGATTAAACAATCCTTTATTCAATAATAATATCGCTAATTCAAAAAAAAAAACATTTTCTTCGAGTTATAGTGATTTTATTAACACGGTATTTAGGGGCCTTTTTCGTAATATATAAAAAAAAAATTTTTTAACTTTGTTAATTGTTAGCATCTACAATGATTTATTTTCATAAAAAAAAACAAAAAAAATAATGCATTTCTTTTGATTAATATATAAAAATAATTTTAGTAAAAGGTGTATTTTGTTTTAAAAAAACATAGATTTTCACAAAGATTTTTTTTTTAAATAATGGTTTCATTATATTCCTTAATTGTTGATTAATAAATATTGAAAATTTCATTAAAATTAGTTGATTTCCTGAATTTTAGTGAATTTTTAAGTGGAGGGGGGGGGGTCAAAATGTTTGTACATTTTGGGAACAGGTCATTGATTTTGCACGTACCTAGAGTTTACTAACTGAGTGTTTTCTTATTCCAGGGTTATCGGTGCCATCTCAAATTCTCGAGCCTTCTCTTCCGTCTTTGACTGTCCATTCACGTCTGAAATGAACCCGTCAACAAAATGTGAAGTTTGGTGAACAACATTTTTTTTTTCAAATATGAAGCCAAAAGAAAACCGGTTGGATAAGAAGAAGAAAAAGGTTTTAACAAAATAAATCAAGCAAGAAATCATATCAGTGACTTTTTTTAATGTCTTTTTTAAAATGTCTTTCAAGCCGGGCTAGAATAAAGAAAGAAAGCAGAGAAGAAAAAAAAGAGAAAGAAACAGAATGAAAATGTGAAACGAAGTTTAAATGAAAATGAAAATAAAGAAAAAGATATTAACTCATTGAAGGAATGAAAACAAGAAGAGTGCAAATCAAGGGAGATAAATCTTCCACGCAAACGGAAAGGCAAAGTCTGATCATCTGAAAGAGGAAAGAATTTAAATATTGAATGGATTGGAAGGATATGATATGATTTCTTGTGGAGAATGGCTAAACAGATATTGATACAGAAAAAGGCAAGGAAAAAGCTGACAAATGAAATAAGCTGAAAGAAAATTGAAGAATTCTAAATCAAAGAAAAAGAATTGAAAAAACAAACATATGGATAAAAGTGGAATTTAAAAAATGAGACATTTTTTGAAACAAGAAAAAAATTTACTGAATAAAAACAAAAATGATAAAATGGAAAAAAAAATAATGTTTTTTTCCTTTCATAAAAAAAAATTCTGTTTTGATAGATAAAAAATAAAATGGTAATAAAGAATGAATGAACTTTGGGTGTTTTTTTAATTGAAAAGAGAAAAATTAAATTAAATTAAAAAGAAAGGAGGAACTTTTAGCCAAAATAAACTTTAAAAGAAAAAGAAATGACATTCACTTGGAAGAAAAAAAAAGACGGTTTTATTAATTGTTTGTT